>OX336333.1:7939978-7945178 GCA_946902875.1 Nematopogon swammerdamellus
GAACGCAGCTCGGCCTTCGGCCTCGCCCTTTGTTACTTACTTTCTTCGAGAAGTTTTATGGTATTCCTGAACGCAGCTCGGCCTTCGGCCTCGCCCTCTGTTACTTACTTTCTTTGAAAAGGTTATCCTCTTCCTGAACGCAGCTCGGCCTTCGGCCTCGCCCATAGTTACTTTGTTTTTTTTTTTTTTTTTTTTTTTTTTTTTATACTAAGCGCGACATGTGGCGCCGAGTCACCCATAAGGTGTCTAGCGACGCCCATGGACATTCGGACGCAGGCGGGGGCTGCGAATGCCATGCCGGCCTGACAGGTGCCCATTCACGCCTCTCTTGAAGGACCCGAGACTATACTTGGGGGGAAATATGTGGGCAGGTAGAGCGTTCCAGAGTTTGCCGGTTCTGTGGAGAAAGGATCTGCAGAACCGATTTGTACGCATCCGCGGTAAATCCAGCGTATAGGGATGCAATCCCTGCCCAGTGCGCGTTGTACGGAGGTGGAAAGGGGACGCCGGAATCGCGTTAAACAGCTCCTCCGAGCACTCCCCGTGGAATAAGCGATAGAACACGCTTAGGGCGCCGACATCCCTACGAAGTTGCAGCGGTTCTAGATCGCGGGACACGTCGGGGTCATCCACAAGTCGCACGGCTCGACGCTGGATCGAGTCCAAAGGCGCAAGCTGGTATTTGGCTGAGCCATCCCACAGGTGCGAGCAGTACTCCAAGCAGGACCTAATCTGCGATTTATACAGAAGCAGCCTTTGGCCCGGCGTGAAGTACCGTCGAACCTTATTGAGTACGCCTAGCTTTTTTACTTACTGTCTTCGAGAAGGTTTATCGTCTTCCTGAACGCAACTCCGCCTTCGGCCTCAAAATGTTACTCACTTTCTTCGAGACGGTTTATCGTTTACCTGAATCCAGCTCGCCCTTAGTTACTAGCCTGAACCCAGCTCGCCCATAGTTCTTCCTTTTAAATACGAATTTCACGCGAGCGAAGCCGCGGGCAAAAGCTAGTAGAGTAAATAAAGCTTGCTTCTTGCCAAATTTCATGATTCTAGGACAACGGAAAGTACCCCATAGCTTTTGATCTGGCGGCGCATAGGTCGGTTGTTACAGATTTTAGCTTTATTTATTAGGAAGAATTTCAATAGCAGAACTTATTTTCAGTATTTTAGGGTTCCGTGTCCATACGGAAGCCTATTATTAAGCCTACTGCGTCTGTCTGTCTGACCGTCCGATGTAGGATTACCATTTCGAAATTTGAAAAGTTCTGACAAAAAGCCGGACATTTAAAAAAAGTCCGAATATTTTTGTGACAAAATTAAATAATAAATACCTACCACGAAGTTGATTTTTGGGGTTCCGTATCCGGTACGGGACCTAGAGCTGTATCTTTTGAACCGCAACAAGTAGCCGGTTGAAATTTTAACAGAATATGTGTTACTGTGGCGGATATGCCAACAAATAATACAAAAAGGAAAAATAAAAAATTAAGGGGAGGGGGGGGGGGGGGGGGGGAGCATACAAGTATCATAATATGCAGAAGAGCGCCATATATGGAATTATCCAAACATTTTAACTACAAAAGTATGAACGGTCACGATAGATGGCGTGATACGCGAGATACGTGCGAGTGCAAGCGCGTGAGTGCTGCGCACACTCTCTATACGTGCAAGAAGGAACACATGGTTACGGAACCCTCCGTGTGTGAACAACGTTCTCACACAGAGGCAGTATGTACATACACACATACATACGAGTACATACTAAGACCGACGCGATCTCGACGAAGACTAACGGTAGGGCTAGCTTTTCCTCTACCTACGCTAATCAAATTGAACGCTACGTCCCCTACTGGCTGGGATAAGGAAAATTATGTAGTTAAATATTATGTACGCGAGAATATCCGTGCGCGTAATGTGGTGTGGTTTGGCGCAGTCGCCCCGCTTCATAACCAACAACGATGATAGCGAGCGGGCACGCAGTACTTTAGACTTCAATGACCGACGCATAGCGGGTTTTCTCGCTAATTTTATAATATGGTCGATCCTAGCGGAAAAAATGCTGCGCAAGTTAAGTTTAGGAATTGTGTTAAACTCGTGCTACTGATGCATACATGGAGTCACGCTTGCTTGCCTTTTTTAGGGCTTTTAACAATGATTTGTTAATGTCAGCCCCATAGTGATCTTCCCTATCACTTAGGGCCCAGAGTCCCTAAGGGAGAACGCTCAACGAAATCCAACACAATTACTAAATCCCTCTCGCTTGGGCTCGCCAACAGTTTATGTATACTAAAAACAAATTGAGTCTGTCCACCCGAAGTGATGCCAGCAATACAATCCGTAATTCCTCGTTCTGACGACACTCCATCAGAAAATGTTATTTAAAATCCTTCTTGTTACACTGATCACAATTTGGATAATCTCTCTTTTTCAACAGGAATTTAAATTTATTTAAATAATGGAATGTGGCTAGAACGAAGTCTTTCAGCTAGAACTATTTCAGGCCTTCGTAAATTGCACGCCTGCAACCAGGGAATCTGTGCTTTTACGGTAGTTCTCTTCCACAACAACAACCACATCTCCATGTTAATGTAAGTAAATTCATTTATACTGAATACACATCTTAACTCCCATCATCTTTCTCTTATCATTCAGTTGATTATATTGTACAGCACAATTCTACTTCTACAAATTCTATTAATTAATGTACATATAATAATATGCGCATTAAACTTTTTATGTAACATTAGCTTGTAATCTATCATATTTCTTGACTATTTAATATATTGCCATTAAATATTATTGTTCGCCTGTATGTACTTCTACCACATCCCAAATGCTAGCTAGAATAGAAAGCCTTATGGAATGAAGCTCGCCTATTGTACCTAATTTGGTTGAATTGGTGTTCAATAAATAATACATACATATAAAAATTTATAATTGTATTATGTAAATTATTTTTTCATTATGCATTAATCGAAACGGAACTTTATAGTTTAGAAGAGCATCTAACGGAAACGCATGACATTTTAAGACGTATAACCATTAAACAATGTTGTTAATTATTTTATAACAACTTCGCAACCGTACTCTTAGTGGTAACTGTTCGGCGCATCACGTCGTCGTCGTCACTGAGCATGTGGGTAAAGAAAACGTCTCAGATTTACGCAAGGTTACCTCTGAAAATTTGTTGCCGTCTGAACACTATACACATCCGACATTTCAAGAAGATACATAGTTCAAACTGTTTAGGAGTTATAGGCCGTGACAGACAGACGAGCAACGGGACAGACACCTGACCGATTAATTATGCCTAAGTCCGGAACCGGAATATCCGAAATTGGAACCCTTCCTTACCCCTATGCCCAAATTATAATATTATGTAAGTTTATTTAAAAACATAATTTTTATGTGGGTATCCATATTGTCATAAAATACACAAAATAGATGTTGCGTCGATCGATGAGAAGAGCATGCGCAAACTAGCCTTTGATAACTCGTGTATTCTTGTTCGCCTGCATATACTTCTCCCAGATTCAAAATGTTAGAATAAAAATACCTCACGGCATTAAGATCGCTTATTGTACCTGATTTGTATAAATTGGTGTTCAATAAAGAATATATACATACATACATATTCCGAACATAAACTACATTCAAAGTGCCTTATTTGGTTTATATTATTTTATAAGGAATATTATATAATTTGTTCTTATACGCGAATATTATTGACTACAGGCTGAATGTCATTATAATGAACGTAATGTTTCGTGCAAGAATCTTTATAGGGTTCTCGAACTCATCAGAAGGCCGGAGCACAAGTTTCGACCGCGCGGCTACTCGGCTACACGGCTACGCGGCTGCGGCCCAACTCCGAATACCTATTTGGGATGTGAGCGTTGTTTATGTTTACGTTGTTCCCCGATGCAAACGGAGGGGGGTTATAAGTTTAATTTTAGAGCAGCTGTTGGCATTGCAAATTACTTTAGAGTTGAGGTAGCTAGCGCCTTGTTAGTGTTTACGGGAGTTGCACGTTTTTTAAAGGCTGTCATAAAACTCTTTTCGTATGAAATATAAAAACATACATTTTAAATAATTTTTGAAAATCAAAGCGATCAAAGAAACTTTTTTAGAATGTTAATTTTTTTTTTCATTTCTCCCCAATATTTAAATACTATTATATTTGATGATTTCATGTTACAGAGTTAGAACGCAATTAACCCAATATTTTTATATATAGTTACATCTAGGCATTTGGTTTCGCCCCAGCGCTGGTGGTGGGTGTTTTACAAGAGTAACGATATCTAATGGTTATTATGTGCTAACCACACCGTCCGTGTTGCGGTCGCTCTAAGCTGATTTCTTTATATTCCCACGGCCAGCCGGCGCGGCGCGTGGGGGCGGCGGTGGAGGCTTCGTGGCTTCATGGCTGTACCGCGGTGACCGACGAGACGGGGAGGATTCTGCGAACTCATGACCAGATAGCCATTGTGGCGGCGCCGGCGCCACAGCGGATATTTGTTTATTGGTACATTGTTTTGATCTATCTATCTATTTCTATGTTTTCCTTTTAATTTTCTCTGACAATTAATTATTATGTTATCTTCATACCAATATTATAATCTCTTATGATCGAAAGCCTTATTTCGTTTGTGTTTTGAGTTTATTTAACCTGTTTACATTTACCGTGCGTTGTGAAGTTAATCTTACCGAAACTTTGGGGAGCTCTCTCTGAACATTTTGTCACGAACCCTGTTATATTAAATGGTTATATGTTTTGACATTGATGCGTTAATTATATTGATTCTTACAACGAATTATGTAGCCACATTATTATGTTCATTGACGCGCCTGAATTTCATTTCGTGCAGATATTTCACGGAGCTTTCTGTGCTTCGCGCGATCGCACGTCGTCGGTCCGCGCGCGTGAGCTGAGGCACGCGCGCGCGCATTTTCGCGAAGGCGCATGCGTTGACCATTCATAATGCCAGTAATGAGCGTAGGGCAAAACTGAATATTTAAGTAGTCTTCTGCAATGTGGAATTGTCATCACGAAAATGGGGCAATGTTATTAATTTACTTCGAAAAAGAAGTCAAGCTGCATGTATTATTATTTGATTTGTATTCATTTGTATAAGCGCTTTTCTGTTCATCGTTAGTGCTGAATCGTCGAAACGAAAATCGGTTTGCGCAAAGAAGTTTC
>OX336333.1:7945378-7975788 GCA_946902875.1 Nematopogon swammerdamellus
ATCAGTGCGGTGGTACCAACCCGGGCGGGTTAAACCCTACCACCAAGTAAAATTAGGAGGGAAGGGACCTACAGTTTTACGAGGATGCTTATGTATGTATATATTCTTTATTGAACACCAATTTATTCAATAAATAAGGGACAATAGACGAGCTCAATGCCGTGAGGCATTTTATTCTAACTAACGTAAGACAGAGAGCTGAGCTGTTTGTACTGTGAAAGAGTCCGTGTAGCACAAACTTGAGTGAGCAGGTATTGCTAAGAATAAGTTGTCAGCAGATTTTAAAAGTCAAACCATGAGAAGAAAGAAATACAAACCGTATCACTCAAATGTTTGGGAGCACAGCAGGATCATTTAGTATGCGGAAGAGAAGAGAGAGAGAGAGCGTGAGAGTTCCTGCGACCACGAACATCGATCCACTGAAGGCGACCTCGATATTCAGAAATATGGTCATACTTGCGCAATCCGAAAATATAACGAATGCACAATATGAGAATACGATCGAGTTTGTTGAAGAGATCCTCATTTAGGTCAAGATAACACATCCAGGCATCCAGCCCAATGATATTATAAGTTAAAAAGAAGTAGATAGGTTATCTGAGCTCCCAAGCGGCACATTAAATACAAGACCACAGTCCTGTCTGAAGTTAGTCGCCCACCAACTACGCACGCGTTCGGACCGCTAACCACGAGCCGCTAACACATCGAAAATGCCGTCGTGTGTAATGAAATTCTGCACTAATTCTAATAATTGGAATAAGACTATTCGAGTCGGCGCATCACTTTATAGTTCTTCCTCTCAACTTTTCAAGGACGTGCCATGTGTGAGCACTGAATGTCATATAGATAACCTATCTTTCCTAAAATATTTCATTGCACGTTGTCAGTGAGAATGAAGCTTTGCAAACGCTTGAGAGAGTGCATACTTCCGAAGAACTTTCGACTGACCACGTTAACTTGCTCACTCCATGTAAGAGATCATCGATCATAAGCTCTAAATTTTTAACGCACTTACTGTAGGGGATAGATATGCCATTGAAAACAACGAAGGGGAGCGAGTATCTCTGCTCAGCTTTGCCAACTATTTAGGTGATTCGATGATTATAACTTGTGTCTTAGCAGGATTAACGAGCAGTTCGAACCGTACAGCCCAATCGAGTACAGACTCAAGGTCTATATTCATGATGGCTAAAGTAGTTTGAGTGTCCTTGTGTCAGAAAGTAGAGCTGAAGTCGTCAGTATATAAATGATATATCTATATACTGACTGACAGATATCAGAGAGGTGGGCCTTACCATCCAAAAAGGGAAACACTGCTAGCGTTCTAGGGACCTGTAGTATTTACAATTTTAATAATTATTTCAATTTAGTTTAGGAAAAAAATTATATGACTATACGCAACACTATTACTTAGCTCAAACTATAATCCACAAGTTCTGAAATGGTACCTACGATCCTTTGCGCTTCAAATCCAAACATAGTGTTAGGTTTCTAGGAAACCATAATCAGAGCTTAATTAACCCTTAATTTGCAGATTAATGTAAGTGCTTCCATCCGATGTGCAGTCCCGCCCGGGCCGGTTCCTAGCTTCGCCGATATTAATTAACTGGAGCGGACGGTGCGGCGCGGCGCTAGCGTGGCGGGTCTCACAGGAGCGGCGCGGCACCACACAAGCCGCACATCTACGAGTACTTAATAAAATTCTTAATACTGACTGACAGACATCGCATAGCCTAAACGGTGGGTCTAGAAGCGTGTGCTTTTGATGAGTTCCTTTAATAACGTGGTTGAGTACTAATTAATTTAATTTTTGAAAATTCATCCCCTAAGGGTGTTAAATAGGGGATCAAAGTTTGTATTGAAGTTCGTCGTTTTTGAAGTTAGAAAATGGAAATTTGTGTTTTGGCTAGACATATTATAAATTTAATAAAAGTCAGTTAGATCAGCGTTTTGGGAAATTCATAACCTAAGAGGGAGAGTAGGTTAGAGTAGGAGGGAGAGAGGGAGGGAAAGAGAGAGAGAGAGAATATATTGCGTCGACTCAAATCAAGTATAACCTACATTGCCGCGAGCGAAGCCGGGGCAAAAAGCTAGTCTCTACATAATTGTACTTATTTACTGCGGGCGGGCTTCGCTCATTACTAGCAGAGCATCGATCCGCGAGGGCAGGAAGCCTCCGCGCCACCTCCGTCGTTGCAGCGCCGCCGCTTCCAGCATCCAGACTTGCCCCGTCTCGCGACTGTACGCACGTACACAGCCCAGCGCGTTCCGCCAACATGCGTTCCTCCATTCAGCACTAAGTGCAAGGAGAGCGCAACATGTTCTGATGTCGCAAGCAACCGGCGACGCACAATACGATCCCGCACTAATTGGCTTCAAACATAAAATGTATGTAGCGGGAGCGATTGCAGGGATCCATTTACCCGTTCTCTTTTTCTAAGTAAAACTTTAATAGTCGTCTGCGGAGCCGTGAAAAAAGTTTCTTTATTCCGATCATAAGCGACGTATTTATAGCTCTCCGCACACTCTCGGTGCAATAAGAACAACTCGAGTGCGGCCCATTGTGCGCGATGCGGCGACCGCGGACGATAGTCGTAGATACATCGTAGGATCGCCGCGCGGGGCGGCGAGAGGCCGTCGTCAGTGCTGTCGCCGTCGCGGCGGAGCGGCGGCGCGGCAAGCGGCCTGAGGATCCGCACACGCTTCACAGAAGGCAGCATTCAAACGTCAGTGAAGAGCGCTATGCGCCGGCGGCGGCGGCGACGACGGCGCGGTGCGGGCGGCGCGGCGGCATGCGGGCGGACATCCGGCGCGGCGGAGTGGCGGCGTGCGGAGCGATGGAGGAACGCAGCGCGGGGCGCGGCGCCGGGACGAGGCGCGCGTTTATAAAGGGAGGTCCCGGGCGCGGCCGTGCTCAGTGCCCGATCTCACTTGACTTCAGCGCGCGCACACCGGGAGACGTTCCTCGCGCGCGACGCACAGTATTAGCTCCCGAAAGATCGCCTCCGCCCCCACCATGCACTCCGGAGCGCTCCTGTCTTGCCTGCTGCTCGTCGCCGCCTCCTTTCTGCCGGCACGAGGTACGCCACTTTTTGTTTTTATGTTTTATGTTATTATGTATTTGTTTTCAGGGCAATATCTATCCCAATTAGATAATGCATCAATTGGAGAATCCAATGATGACGATCCCGTAGCAGAGTGAACACTACGATGTGAATATTTGTAGAGATAACAAGTAGATTTGTTTATCTCCGGCTCGAAAATAATGCGGGTTCGCGGAAGGGTCTACGCGCGTTGCGAATTTCCCGCGTAGCTCGCGCTACGAGCCGGATGTCCTACACCACGCTTCCGTTGTGCCGATTTCTTATGTTCTGGCTTGTTTGCTGTTTGGTGCGCGGGGTGCTCGGGGGTGCCAAGTGGTGCACTTGCTCCAGTTGAGAATCCTGGGATCAACATGATACCTATTGAAATGAAAGCCCCTTTTTTAAGAATCAATAATTTTCATTGATAATAATATAATTTGTAAAGATTAATAGGTAAATAAAAATGACAATGTTAACATTTTTAATTAGATAAATATCAACGGTCAAGGGTGACACTAATCTACAATAAAAAATTTAACCTTGGATAGTTTTTCTGCGGGAGCCCATGCTTGTTCTGTTGAATATTATTTTTACCCGACTGCGCGAAGCAAAAAGGAGGGTTATGTTTTTCGAGTATTTACATACATTATATATTATATTATATTTATGTCTATTTCTGTTACACGCGTTATATATAGCCTAAACGGCCTGATGGGTTTTAACATAATGAGGTGTCGTTGGATTCGGTGCCCTATGACACCCACTCCCGCGAGTGTCATAGGGTACAGATTTTTTAAACTTTGAAAATAGTTTTTCTTCAAGCCCCATCGTGTGAGATATTATTGTCAAGAGCATCAACAATTTATATAGGGACCGCTATAAAAACGGCCAAGTGCGAGTCGAACTCGCGCACCGAGGTTTCCGTGGCACGGTACTTGTATCTGTGTGTGTAACCCACTTTATTTTTGTAATGTTTCGTTTTTTTATTATTTGTTGTTATATCCACTATAAAACACATATTCTGCGATAATTTTATCCGGATAGCTATTACGGTTCAAAAGATACAGCCACGGACAGACAGACGGATGGCTTAGGCTTAATAATATGCTCCCGTGCTGGTACACAACCCTAAAAATGAAGGAAATAAGGAAATATAAGTAGAAATGCTGTAGTCGGGCATGTAGAGTAGAAGAATTCGAATAGACAGATAGGTCAACTACAGCATTTTCTACTGATCTTTCCTTGTTTCCTTAATTTTTTAAGCAGTTGGGTTTTATAATTATTTTTTATACATGGACACGGCCAGTACCTAATTATTATGGTACCTACTTACATATTTTATAAATGTAATCGCAACTGCAAAATCTACTTAATGAAATAACATTTTGCAAACTATCAAATCAATTTAAATCGGAGTAATGTAACTAATTCTTTTATTTATAGTGAACACATTCTGTTTTATATATTGATTTGTTTAATTTTAATGTCTGAAAACCAGCGCCCGTTTAGGACTTAAGTACACACTAACCTTGGCACATGCCGGCCCAAGAAGCAAGAGCTGAGAAGTTAAACGATTGTCGATGGTTAAAAAATATATGCAAAATAAACTGATTTAGAATGTTTATTTTAATTAGCCACTTTGTTTAACTATCAGTCATCTTAATATATCAACCGGTTTGACTTGCCTTAAAGTTTAAGCAGAGTATGTTTTACACTATAAACATAGAAAGATATGTCACTTAACATTGATTGCATCGTACTTATGAATGAAATGAAATGAAATATGTTTATTTAACTTATTTACACGATTATACAATTGAAAACAATAAGATAAATAGGTGTCTGTCTCAGCTTATTGCTGCGACAGCGCGCGAGCCTTCTGCCGCAGCACTGATTTTCAGACAGTAGTATTTTCAGACTTAGTAGGCGAGAAGACAGCACGGTCGCCAAGGCAGATCGCAGCAGATAAATATATTCGAAAATATTAATAATTCATTTTTTATAGATTTTTTAATGTGAGTAGGTACTAAGTATATCCTCGGTTTATATTTCGTCACTAGATGTAAAACCGAAAATGGAAGAGAGAAAAATACGTCTCGACCAGGATAGACCAGAAAGCTCTAGATTGCGTCATACCTACTAATAGAAGATGCAATTTTTTTTTATAAAAATCGGAGATGAGTACACTGAGTACACCGAGTTTCGTGCTTAAAATGTAAACCAATATTAGGACAAATAAAACATTTCTGATTCTGATTCTTATTTGTAAAAATCCATATAATGGATAGAGTCGGTGATGTGTAGAGGATGGGAGAGGGATACCTACTCCGCGCCAAGTTACTTACCTGCTGTGAAATTTGTTAGAAAAGAGGTTCAGCACAGTTTAACTATACTACTACTACGACTAAGGCTTATTCACATAATCATGTTAATTATTAAGTTTTTTAAAAGTTTCACTATTTATCTCCCGTTAGTTTATTAACTGGAACGTGTATACTCTTAGAAGCAAAAGTTTTCGTTAGCTTTTTAATTGTTTTAGGAAGCTTCTCACTTCATCACATGTAATATTGATTATTTTTTATTTAATTTTTTCACACTAAATGTGAGCAGGTCCTGACAACAAATCGTCACTAAATATGGCAGATTTTTTATGAAATTCTTTGTGTCAAAATAATAAAAAGTATTTTAAAAATAGGTACAGATTGAGAAAGCCAGTGAACCGTACTAAAATATCTCAATCTTACTCTTCCCATCTTCAAGGTTATACGAGTCGTACGTGTACGGGTATATCTCAAGCTGTAGAGCCAAATGTAAGCACCTAGGTGTACCTACCATACATACCTAACACGTTCGTCGCCAGCTCAGCAGCGCCGCCCGAATATGTTATTACTTATTACACTACTTATTGTTAAATAACAATAAGTAGTGTGTGCCCGTCACTGCGCCGCGCGCCCGCGCCACCACCGCCCCCGGGCGCGGTAGGTATGTAGGCGGTGCGGTGCGGGGTGCGGTGCGGGGGTGGTGCCCGCCGATTGTTGACACAACTGTTTAGTATGAGGAATGTGTCGGGCTCGGGACTCTCGACTCGGCCGCTGCGCGCGGGGCGGCGGCAGCGCACGAGCGACGTTTATACTGACTACATAGGTACCTAGTATATAGTATACATACACCCACCTGCGATCAATTTGCTATAAGAATTACAAAATTATGAAAATAATAATTACATTAATTCGGATTAAAATGCGGGAAGTAGCGGGAAGAATAAAAAAAAAACACTGGTTTGCAGCCGTGTAATAAATAAGCCACTTTCCTACTGTATGCCTTGCTTGCCAGGCTTCCCTTTGTTCGTGTCAGACACACTGAACTAAATGAACTGAACTGTGTATATGCTTGAAATGAAATATCAAACAATGAAATACATTTCCATCAACGTAAATATTTTCCATTACACAAAGTCTTTCCTGATTAATTGAGGACTTTGATGATCCGAAATAATTCATAGAATATTCATTCGAGTTCGCTTTACAAGGTACACGAGCTGGGGATAGAGCAGATAGTACGGTATCCGCGATAACAATTTGTTGTGGTATTTATATACCTAGATAGATAGGCAATAGGCGACAGCTTGCAACCGAGCTCGTTACACCACAAACAAAAACAAGCCAACGGAAGTCAGCGACCGCGTGCGAATAGAAAAAGAATAGACGCGGGCGCAGGCTGTCGCGCGGGGCGGGGCGGGGCGGCGGGGAGGGGCTAGGCTGCAGGTGCACACGTCCAACGCTCCGGAGGGCCGATAAAACTCTACAGCTTTTTACATTACTCATAAGTTCAATACTCTACATACTCATAAGTTCTATACTCTACATACTCATAAGTTCTATACTCTACATACTCATAAGTTCTATACTCTACATACTCATAAGTTCTATACTCTACATACTCATAAGTTCTATACTCTACATACTCATAAGTTCTATACTCTACATACTCATAAGTTCTATACTCTACATACTCATAAGTTCTATACTCTACATACTCATAAGTTCTATACTCTACATACTCATAAGTTCTATACTCTACATACTCATAAGTTCTATACTCTACATACTCATAAGTTCTATACTCTACATACTCATAAGTTCTATACTCTACATACTACCGTGTAGAGTACACAAAAAATGTACAACTTGTTGGCTACGACCTACGTACACAGTAACACCATTAAACAAGGATGATGCCTTGCACAGTGTTGCATAATTTATAATGTTTTCACATATTCTACAAACGGACAAACGGAGAGGTACACACACACACCATACAATAACTAAACATATATTTTTTTATAAAACCCAACTCTACGAAAAACTAAGGAGTAGGAAAGTCGAAAATGCTGTAGTTGGGCTGCTTGTCTATTCGAATCCTTCTAGACGCCCGACTTAGATGAAATTTCCTTGTTATGTCTTTCGTTTTTCGTAGTAGATTTTTTTAAATGTATTATTTAATTCTTTTTATATCTAAACCATTAAGGGTGATATATTTTTGGAAATCGCCTTTACAAGCTCTAACAATGATACCCCACTCGATGGGGTTTGAAGAAAACGATTTTAAAAATCTGATTATATGGCGTCTAACAATCTGTAATCTTCATTATACTGAAATTTGATTTGAAAATTTAGAACGTTTACTCAAGGATCACCTCAACCACCACCTCACTTGGGCTAGCGGATAGCTTTCAAAATTTTATGTAATTGGTTAGCAAGTTGCTGACAAATATACTTGTCAATTTGTTTCACTCTTGAACTTGAACCTGAACTTGCAGCACCTCCCGGTCAGGAGCTCTCCCACAACGGTGTAAGACCGAAGACACCAGGAGGTGCG
Source organism: Nematopogon swammerdamellus (assembly GCA_946902875.1). Taxonomy (NCBI): domain Eukaryota; kingdom Metazoa; phylum Arthropoda; class Insecta; order Lepidoptera; family Adelidae; genus Nematopogon; species Nematopogon swammerdamellus. The sequence continues at coordinate 7,953,340 of OX336333.1, forward strand.
TTTATTTTTCAAGATTTTAGGAAGACACGCTCGATAACAAAATTATTTACATAAAATAAAACATATTCCGTTGTAGCTTACGGCTTATCACACCCGCAGTGACCCATGGATCTAGAAATGGCATTCGTTAAAAGTAGAACTCGCATAAACGTTTACGGCGCGCACTTACAAATTAACCGTAATATTATTAAAGAGCGAGATGCGACATAATTCGCGTAATACCGTGTCCCCCTCCGCCGCCGTACCGTTAGATCATTATCTCGTGTCAATAACGAGCGCGTGCGTGAGATAGTTTTATTGTGATGTCACGAGTATAATGGAGCGGCCGGGCCGGGTGGCGGCGCGGCGCGGCGGAGGCGGCGGCGCCGGCGCTGCGCGGTGACCGGTGAGCCGGTGATGCGGATGAAATAGCTGACACTGAGCAGTGTCCGGCTTGATGACTGCACTTGAACGTGTTTTCGAAAAGTGGAAAGTTACAAACATAATTTTTTTTGAAAACATTGAGTATTTAAACTTATTTTGTATGATTACTGCAACGAAATACTGAAAAAATTGTTTTCAGTAGAAATTTCATGGGTGGCAAACAGTTTGCCACTGCCCGTGCATGACTGGGGGAATGGGTGGCGACATGTAAGCCAATGCGGTCCACCCTACTCATATGAAAAGATATAAAAATACCTTACGTTATACAGAAAAAAGAAAATGAATATATACAGAAACAGAACCACGCAAAAAATATTGATAAATAAACATTTACAAAAGTATTACACGTTTTCATATTCTTGCCACCAACCCTACCCCTACACGGGCAGTGACACTGTGTGTGCCACCCTACATTCAATAGATGCCGCTTATAAAACAAGTGCATGGGATACTGCTGCGATTTATACATTGCTGAGAATGTGTGTGTCAATGTTGGTGGCAAGATTTCAACCCGTGCCTGTTAAAGGGTTAAAGCCATTTTTGAATTGGACTTATTGCAAATTTTTCTGCTGTGCAAAAGCGAACTTATGCCGAACTTGATTTATTCTAGGAATCATACTAGGTACTTACTCATCAGTCGAACGTTTTTGTTTTGTTTACGTATGACCGATGGACGCACCTTGCAAATAAAACACCTGTGATGATAATTAATAACAGGTAGGTTACATAATCATCATTCTTGTTTGATTAGGTTACTGCTATGCGATAATAATTATGATAACATGAACGTCACAAGGATCTATGTTTTCATAATAATTGTGTTATGTATGAATGACTAAGGTTGGTGCCCACGTGGATCAGACTGTATAAATAAAAGATACCTACTGTGTAAATAGCTGTCCTTATAATAAGTTTTACTAAATAAGTTTTTCTAATATATATTTTTTTAATTTTAAAACTCTACTCTGTAGTTTGTCATTTGATACTTTCGAACAAAGGTATTTAAAGTAATGTTATCAGATTACAACGACGCCGCGCGTGAGATGCGACGTGAGGCGATTGGAAGAAGGGGTGGAATTTAATTAAAACATTTTAATATTGACGTGGGTGGATTTTTTAATTTATCTCTTATACCAATTTATACTTTAATTTCACTCCACATACATACCATGACGGCTAGATGAAAATCATCACTCGATTTTGAAAATATCCTTCAGATCTCATAGTCGCTAAGTTTGATATGATATTCTGATTCCAGTCTATGTATTGTCTGCCCGATGATAAGAATCGCGCATTTCGCAATCCAGACAAAGGCAATCGCGCAGATATTCCGATCGGCTCAACGTCCGCCGAGCCGAGGTCCGAGTTCGTTTAGCAACTAAAAATAAACGCATTCCTGCGAGTTCCTCCCGCGCCAGCACGTCCACTGCTGCGACCTTGCCGCCCCACACCGCCTCGCCCTCCCCCCCGCGCCCGTGCACACCCACCATCCGCGGCCTTGAGATCATCTTCGACCTGGCAGCCATTATCCCGGCCGTCTCGGCTGGAGTCGGTTTTTTGCGTCCCCTGCTCCCCACTCGACCGCAAACAACGCAATTGACGTTCCCACGAAACGCCGCGGGCGCTTTGAGAATTTAACCCTATTTATATTTATATAAGGATAAATCTTAGAAAATGTATGAATCATACTAACCATAATCTCGAGGCAGATTTTTAATGAAGCTAAACACCTGTAATTTTTTAATACGCGGTAAGAAGAAGAGCTGCGTAGACAGAGTGAATTTCAAACCGATTGTCATGCTCCATTTCGCAAGGCTTTGTTAATATGAATTTATTTTAGGCTAATTTATTTACATAGGCTAAAATCGAGCTTTCTTCGATCGTAATACCACGTAATACTATGTAAGTACCAACCTATGCAGTCCACATACCTACATACTTTTCTAAAATGCTCAAGACAAATCTGCACAGCCATACCCTATAACCCCGCGGCTGCGGCGCCGATCTAGACCGGACGCGGCGCGACGGAAGCGGCGCGGCGGGGCGGCGGCACGGTGCACCACGCCGCGCTAACCAGTCACCGTGAACCGAGCGTGAGTAAGTTCAAGTGCGAATACTTATTACGCCGAATATCTCCGCGCCGCGCCGCAACACCGCAGCGATCACATTTACTAAACTGGTTATGCATTATGTTTATGTAAGATGCGAAAAAACTGAATGTCATGCACATTCAGAGACTGAGGCACCTGCTGCGCTCCTTATTTCAAAATCCAGGCTATAACTTCTACATACATATCTCATACGACTCTATAATACAAATGCATATTACATTTGCACAGTGTAGCGGCGGCAGTTCTCACCCCTACCACCCTACGGATAAGAGATGTGCGCGCACGGCACGTCTCAAGAGTTGCTTGATGGCACGTGCGATAAATAATATTAAAATTCATTATTTATGAAATTAATATCCGGCGGAGTGGGTCTTTATGCGATCGACACAAAAAACCCCCGGCACCGAAGGAGGATCGCCCGCATAGAGGATGCCCGTGTCCAGCAATAGATTCCTCTCACGTGCGCGTCGATGGGCCATTATTATATTTTTTAAGCACCATCTAATTCACAGAATCCCGATTTATGGATCTCGCAACCTTTTCGGTTTTACGATCTTTCCGAGATTCGTCCTGAGATGGGTCAGATTAAAAATAACGACGCAAAAAACCCGATACATTTAAGAGACATTGCACGGAGGTAGGTCGCTTCTAAACAGGTTATCGGAGGCTAATCCAGGTCTGAAACCTGCGCAGGCCGACCCATCTGGCAGGAAGCTTCATCAGAAGTCGCAGAAGAGTTATATATTATATCATATCGTCATTTAAGAATATAATATCTAACAGAATATATAATATCGGTTATTTCCTCATTCACATAAGAGAAACAGAACGTAACAATATATGTAAGTAGAATAAGGAGGAAAAGGTTGCCATCCCAGGACAGAAGTAATTATCGAAGCCTGAAATTTGGTTAGCCATATTAGTTGCAAACTGCCTCGACTGTCTCTAAGTAATAATAAGTTTGTCCTGCTTCAATCCGTTCTAGAAGAAGATGGCGGCGGCGCGGGCGGCGTAAACAAAGAACGAATAAGGGCTGTCATCTATTTATAGTGTGCTGCTCGTTAGGCAGCCACGGCTGCAGCGTGGCGCCTCCGCCGCCGCCGTCGACCGGTTCCCTTTTCGCATCACTACGTGCATTAAGGCTATTTTAATGTCTTATTTTAGACCTGGTTCTCTGCTCCCTGTCTATGAATTATGCATGCTTAATGACCGGCTTCGGTGCGTTCAACTAGATTGCTCATTGCTGCCGTCGATACCTCTTCTTATGGTTTCAATTATAATAAAACAGTCCATAGAATAACGTGGGTTTGATATTTTGTCCTTACAAGGTAGGGAAATTGCAATATACTTCGGTGACTGTCTTAAATTTTGGACAATTTCAAGATACAATACGTCGTCGCGTGTCGTTTCGTTCAATGCGCTGCTGAACTGAGAATGATTCCAAAGATATGTACTCAATTACAACAACGGTGCAATTCCCCGTTTCGCGAAGCCTCGGTCAGATTTGGCGCGGGGAGTTGCTAAACATTCGCTAAATGGACAGCCGTTACTGGCGACAGCCGGGGACATCCGGCTCGGCGCGGGATGAGCCGTGGTGCGGCTCCGGATATACTGTGGTTAGTATGCAGCACACGACGTCTGAATCAATCCGCGTCGCGATGGCGCGGCCGCTGGCGGCATCGTACCGGCGACATAGTACGGCGGAAGTGTCGGCCGTCGTCTGGTGACTTCGGTTCTCCGTCCAGCTAGACCCCGGCTACCACAATAGATCTCGATTCGTGCTGTTCGAGTGAGCTATACTGACCAAGTTACCAGAACCAGATATTATATCTGGTATAATACGAGATGCACATACGAGTACATATGCGAGGCTCTTTAATAAAGAGGCAACTCCAGTTTAAACATATTTCGTGTCTGCCTGCCCCGTGCGTGCCCACTGATCGGCAACAAGTGTTCAATGTCTTGTTGAATGATATGTAGTTTAGTTCCTTTTTAACGCACAAGTTAAATTGCGAAAGTATGAACGCGCGTTTCAAGACTAAACAACAGAGCACAGTCTTGACATGAACAGTGTTTTGCTGCTCCAGGTTCAAAAAAACAGCAAACGTACCAAGAGTGACTTAGGAGGAAAAGTGTAATTAGTTGCTGAATTGTTTCTTACTACGCATATTACGCCAAGAAGGTGTATCGGTCGAAGAAGGGTTCCCGTCCTAACTAGTTTCAGGACGGGAAATAGTTATCAATTTCCCGATAGCGACTGGCGGATGAGCCAGGTATCCCGCGGGTCATCGTCTCTGTGGAACTTGGAGCTAGGAACTGGTTTGTCTTCTCTCGGCGTGCTGCAAGCTCATTAAAATCCCCAGCCTCTGCACACACGCCTCGTAATAGTGAGCCTGCCCCCACACATGCATTATTCATGCGACTTCCACCTCGCTACTCATCATAGACTATTTTTCTAATGTAGCCGACTTGTCGCAGCTGACACTTAGACGTAAACGGAACTATACTTGCGTAGCATTACACTGTATGAGATACATTGTTGCTTTACATCTATGGTGATAGCGAGATGTCACGTGTAAGTACTAATAAAGCACTGAGGGCACAGACTTACAACTTGTAAGTATGTAAGTTACAAGTCCATTTCAAGCTATGAAGCTGTGATCACATGCAAAATGATATTTTGTGATTTGCAGTTATTTTGACTTGCATTAGTAGTGACATACACACACATGGGTCGTAGTCAACGAATTAAAAGTAGAATGTCGTTGGTCGTAGTAGCGTAGATGGATCGCATCCTTTGCATAACGCTTCATAATGTGCTGTGCGACGCGAGACGGTTACATTATGAATTAATTTATTTCTTTCTTTATTTCAGATAACTAGGGTCATATTAAACAATATATACGAAATATTTTAACCTAAGAATTAAAATTACTCTTTCTCCATTTGTGTCTGTACGGGTCCCAATAGGGCTCTATTGGGTATGCGTCATAGTGGTGTGCTGACGCCGGTAGATCTGGTGTACGTGGAGTGGGCGCAGATTTCGTCTCCTGACCTGACTATGCACGGCGGTAGTGGCAGCCGGCACCGGAGCCGAGCGATTATTATTTTTAAACTAATTTTATAGTAATATCGCAATTAGACAAACCTAACGGAGGCCATGATTAAAGTATCGAAGTGATACTTTCCGCTCATCTTATCTAATTGTACTTGTAGGTACGATAGGCTCGGCAGCTGAGCGGGGCGCACCATCGTCAGCGCCATGCTCGGAGTGTTGGGAGTAAGTACGTTTAATGTCGATGCTGGATACCAGGGGCGCCGACTTTAAGAAATCCTCGTGGGTGCTCATGCAATTTTTTCTTTATTAAACAGTCATCACCATCATCAACGTGTTGCCGTCCACTGCTGGACATATGCTTCTCCATTTTTTCACTAATTCTCCCGGCACCCGGTAGCATGGATTCGCAAAACGTGCGAATGCACAATGTTTTGCATTTGCCGCATTTACACATTCGTTCGATGTACCTACGCTTGTAGTGCTCCTATATTCTATATACGCTTGTATTCCTGTAAATGTGGCCGCTCAAAGGCTTGTAATTAAATAAGGCACTTTTATCGTAGCTCAAATCCTATTACTGATCAGTTTTTATATCTATCGTCGTGGGTGCTCCGCACTCACTACTCACCCCTCGTGGGTGCTGGAGCCCCCGAGCACCCACGTAGTCGGCGCCTATGCTGGATACTACGGTGCGAGACGTGGTACCGCAGCGCTATTATCATTAGCTCCGCCTCTCCCGCGGCCGCCACCGCGCCGCCGCCCGCCGCGCGCGCCGCTTGTAGATCGTCGCGTCGTCCGCGTCGTCGTGGTCGTCTCGATAATAGCCGTCTAGAATGTTAGGGCATTGACGAAGAGCACTTAATATACTTGGGCCACGGATACATGTTTTTTTTGGCAATATTCGTTGGATGTCGAGCATAACTAAATGCGTAGAATAGACGACCCACCGTAACTGTATATACCTATATACTTAGTATAATATTATATTTTGTGTTAATATGTTTACAAAAGTATTGAGATATACACGGTGTTGCAGTTGCCCCCGTAATATTTTTAACTGACATAAGGGGGTTATTCTATATGTGAAACCAAACAACTTGTGTAAAGAAAAAAAAAATTTGAAACAAAAAAAAAATAATTTTTTCCATACAAATTTTAAATGCCAATTCTCAAAATGTATGGAGAAAAAAAAAAATTTTTTCTTCAAATAAAAAAGTCGTAGAACAAAAGTTGTCCTATTTCACGTACAGAATTACCCTCTTTCGGGCTTTACGGTTGGGGTTGCAACACCGTGTATAGGGCGGAAACTATAACTGATATTTTTGTATTCACGTATGCGAAAAAATCGATAGCGAGCGATTCGTGTGTCATGTCATGTCACTTCACCAGCAATGCGCAAAGCCGGTATTATCGAGGATTTGTGTTTCAACTTTGTATCGGAACACAAAACCTCAACATCGTCAAAACCTCAAAATATAACGAATAAAATATACTCACTGGTGGTATATTACTCCTGGGCTTTGTTTACTGTTTCAGATCTGTTTGTGCATGTTATTACTTTGCAATTCGGAATTTTTACCCGTAAAATAAGGCAATATTACGACAAATCTCTACACGGCGGCACGGCGCGCGGAATCAGACTGATCCGCTCGCAGGCAAACCGGCCGCCTCGGCCGGTTTCATAAGCTTCAACTTGAAGCCTTCAAGTATTAAGTATTATCAATTTATAAGTTTCGTCTCTAGCGGGGCACGCGCGACGCGGGGAGCGGGAGCTATCCAAACTCTTTGGTGTGAACAGTTATCTATTTTTAATCTGAACTAAAAATGTAGGTATTTAACCAATTCTTTTGTTATACCGTCCATAACTAAAAAGTGAGCTCGCAGTCACCGTTCGTGTCTCAAAGAGCAAAAAAGTCAGCAAAAAATAATAGGTATTCATTCTTTGTATTTTTTTCTGTGTGGCAATTGTGCGCTCGGAATGCCTGATAGTTTAACGCTACGCGCAACAATAGGCCGGGCTGCACGAGCGCAGCGGCGGCGGAGCGGGCGCAGCGGCGGCGGCGCGGGCGCAGCGGCGGCGGCGGGGGCCGGACCGTGAGATTCGCGTTAAGGGCATCATCTTCTGGCGCGGTTGTCGTTTTAAAACGGATGACATTGCATTTCCATTATGCGCCGTATAATGACCCGACCTCCGCGGGACATCGCGATGCGCCGGCGCCGAGCCAACGAGAGGATGAGGGGCGCAGAACGGAGGAGAGGAAGGCTGAGGGAGGGCGGGTGGGCTGCGACGTGCGGTGGCGCGCTGGTTCATCAACCACTGCTTGCTCGCGATCAAGAAACAGCGGCATTCGCGGCGCGCGCGGCGTGCGCCTCGCCTCGTAGAGTCCGCAACTCTACTATGTCTCGGTACGCGCGCACCCGGGCACGCGCGTCCTATTGTTCTCGCAATTTATTGGTCTTTGTGTGTCGCATTCTGACACATTGCAGCTTTAATGTCAAGTTCTAGGCCCGCATCTAACCTTAGCGACGGCAGCTTACTGAACGACAAATAAAATAGGAGCCTAAAGGAATACGTATTGGTCAAACATTCGATCTTACAAGGCACTACCACCTATAGGTGGTCTGTGTTACAACTTACAAGGTGTTGGCTCGGAGTAAAAAAAATGTTAAAGCAGGAGGAAACATTACAAATGCAACTTTTTAATGGGCTTCGCAGTCCAATTCTGTTTGCAAAGACAGAGCGGCTCATTGATTATTTTTTCGCGACAAAGTTATATTTCTTATTTAGAACTAGCTTTTGCCCGCGGGTTTGCTCGCGTTAGACTCGGTTTAATAACAAATCCGATTTAAACGCAAATATGATAATAAACTATTGCTTCTCTTATATTCTCACTCTCTCTATCTCTCTCTCTCTCCCTCCCTCTCTTGGTGGAAGAATTTTTGAAATCGGATGTGTGGTTTCTGAGATATCTTTTAAATGTCTTAGTGGGTGGATTGCGGAGGTAGACATAGAGGAAAGAATAAGAAGAAAGTTAAAAAAATGTTTAACAGAATACCTAATTTGTAACAAATGCATACCTACACATTTAGAATGGCCTCATACATAACTGAGAATGTACTGACATACAATATAAATAAAAGAGTGCCACAAGCCGGCGCGGCGGCGGCGGCGGCGGCGGCGCGGCGCGCGGCGGCGGCGGCGGTCGTGTAGTGAACCAATTTACTCTTAGTGGGGCAATGATCGCTACTGCGACTTGGGACATCTGTGTGCTATGTAGGTACTATGGCGGACTATGTAAGGTACCTATACTATAAGAAAAGCAATGCAACTGCAAATTGCTTAAGTAATCTCGCCTACAAATCTAAATGATTGATGTCAGCGTAGGTAGACACTTTGACTGAGCCACTACATGCACTGATGATTACTGAGAATACAATATCAATTTACATATACCTACCTATAGCTACCCGTAAGTTGTAAGGTCAAATTCATCTTTTATTATGACAGACAGGTTGCTGGGCATATAAAGAAACTATTTCTATGTCTCTAACTCAAGCAACATGCACACAATTTCAAGCGCTGGCTGGCACTACGAGGCTACGAGTAACAATGTAAAACTAATGGAGAAATTAATCAAGATCCGGAGAGATTAATCTCTTCGCTGGATAAACACAAGTTCTATAGCAAGTATATGTATTTATCATTCTATGGTATTTATCAAAGACACATAGAACTGCATAGATAATGCTACAACAATAGACAGAACCCAAAAACGTACCTATACATTTAGATGTATCTTCTATTTGGAAGAAATCACAAAGAGGATTCAATAGATTCCAGAGACATTACTGATGTGCGGGACTCAAGAATGCCCAAGTTTTTTCAATATAATTACACAATAATACACGGTGTTGCAACCCCAAACGTAAAACCCGAAAGGGGGTGATTCTGTACGTGAAATAGAACAACTTTTGTTATACGACTTTTTAATTTGAAGAAATAAAATTTTTTTTCTCCATACATTTTGAGAATAGGTATTTAAAATTTGCATGGAAAAAAAAAATTTTTTTGTTTCAAAAAAAAAAAAAAAGTTCGCCAAAGAAGTTGTTTAGTTTCACATATAGAATACCCCCTTATGCAAATAAAACAATGGTACATAATTCACTCAACTTTAAAAGGTTAACTGGAAGTTATTTGTGCAAGGGATTAGTCTATTAGTCTATTTGCATCTCATGCAAAACGCTCTTACATAGGTACTGTGTTTGTTACTGTAAAATATTAGTGGAGTAGAAGTATTCCATAATCATCAAGACTACAACAAGAAAATCAGCAGCAATGTCCAATAAGATACTTTTGGTTACAGCGCAGCGGATAACGACGATACAGCTGGACGGAGTGCAGTACTTCATCTCCCGCATGAACCCCTACAGCCCCGAGCTCAACTACTTCCTCGCCTACCAGTATTGCAGGTAAGTGCTGCTACTCAACATACATATACACAGTTGTAGGCAATGCATTCTATTCATACATATTGTGGAAAATTTGTGAATCATATTTATAACAATTATTATATTTTTTGAATAATAGAAAATGCGCACTGTACATCTTAAAAATTTATAAATATGATTAGGAGATCAGCACGTTTTCACAAAGAGCAGAAAATCTATACAAAAACACGTGAGTCTTTTCAATTCATCAAATCGGTCTACTAAAGATCGCTCTCCTCACCATTTAAAAAACAGATAGGTATGTAAAGACATAAAAGCTGCTCCATGTATTCCTGCCATAACCTCGTTATAATGTCGTATTTTCTTCAAAAAAGTCAATAATTGCTAGACATCCATGGGTATTGGTTCTCGGCTGACGCGACGACGTCTCCTGTACCCTAATCACGAGATTTAACCTACTACACTACGCTACGCTACGCCGTGTTCTCCGCATCATTTTGTATGGAGAAACGGAGCAGCGCCTCTAGTGATAGATTGGCGAACTTCGTTTCTCCATACAAAATGATGCGGAGAACACGGCGGCGTAGCGTAGTAGGTTAAATCTCGTGATTAGGGTACTGGGCGCATCGAGCCAATAACTCGTAGGGCGAAACCCGGCGCGCCGCTCGCGCCGTGTGCCATTCCTCTCGACCGACACGCGACATACATGACACCTTTACGTCTTTACGATCGCGTTCACTCAGTGATCTCTCACCTCGGCTCGAAGCCTTGTGCGAAGCCTCGAGCGAATTTACTGGCGATGCCCCGCGCCCGCATCTTCCGCCTCCGGTCGATTATACTAAAATTATTTCTTCGTAGCCCTTGCGACAATAAACGTCATTTTCTATAGGGATGTCAAATAGTGGTCATGCTGATATATCGCTGCAAACTAAACCATGACTCATTAGCGCGCATGGAAAACGAATATGAAAGGTTTGGATGTCACAATAGAAACGCTAATGAGGTTTTCAGTAATGTACCAACCTACTGACTCGTATAGTGCCATCTGTAACCAGATAGGAAATCTTTTGTTATCTCTCTCTCTCACAATAAGCAATCTTGTAAGTGTGATTGAAATGTGAAGACCTTTGAAATTTTGACGATTAATTCTAAATTACTAACAAATTTTCCAATTTTTTATGTATTTTTCTTTTATTTTGTACGTGTTTGAAGATTTGTGTAGAAAATGAAAACTTAGTAGAAAATTAAGTGACAAATTTTGCATATATATACATATATGTTAACTCTGATTGTATAGGCAAATCATCAAATAATGTAAATTCATTGTCATTGCATTAAACAATAAATTAAAAATAATCATCGACAACAAAAGTCGACGTTCGTTCCTGTCCAGTGCCGCTTCACTAGTGACCCATTGTCTACAATAGGACCTGGTCTGAATGATTTATGGCTAGAAGGCTCAGGACGTTTTAACTTTACTATAGTGACTCGTCCGTCATTACAACAACGGAGCGACGACGACGTTTAAACTCGGCTGGGACATGAGCTAATCCGGCGCGATCGGATCCACGAAGTGTCGCGGGCTCGCGCCCGAGCCGCGTCGGCGAGCAGGCGGAGGCGGGTCGCCGTCACGAGCTTCGTAACGAGACCGAGATCGCGTGGCACCAGGAAGTCACCTCCGCTTCATTTGCATAGCCATAAAGGCTTCACCGTCGATGGCGGGAGGCAGGAGCGGCGGCTTCTAGGAACGAGCAAACAATATCGCTCGAGCAATACTTGTATAGCTGCGCCCTGTGACACTTCCGCGTACTACAAGCGGTATACGGCAGTACGGCACCGGGCCACATGTGTACTAGCGCGTACTGCAAGCGGTACGACAGTACGCACACACCACATGTGTACCGGTACTGCAACTTGCAAGCAAGGACCGATTGTTGCGTTCGCGAGTTCACGGACCGCCTAACGGTGGATAAACATTCAGCTAGGCACTTAGGGACGATATCACCACCATCGGCTAAAATTTATCTGGCGGTTTACTACCAGCATCTGTATGAGAAGTGTAACTTTAACCGACAGATGAATGTTATCTTAGGCTTAACCGGAGGTGGTTCCGCCGTTAGATGCATACACGCAGCATACACGTATGTGTAAATTGCTGTGGGTTGAAAGAAGATATAGTGACAAGGATTGAGAAAGGGATGCTTCGGTGGTTCGGTCATGTTGGAAGAATGGATGATAGGAGACTAACGAAAGAAATTTATGAAGCAAATGTGAGTGGAAGAGTCGGGAAGGGTCGCCCTAGACGCACGTACCTAGACCAGATCGGGCATGTGCTCAAAAAGGGGCAAGTGCTTAGTACCCGTAACCGACGAGCATGCATGAAGAACATTATGGGAGTGGAAGAGGCGGCAGAGGTGTGTCAGGATCGTGGCACGTGGAGATCCGTTGTCTCTGCCTACCCCACCGGGAAACAGGCGTGACGCTATGTATGTATGTATGTACGTATGTGTAAACTACAGTGCGAATAAGTAGAAAAAGGTAGGCTTAATCAAAGCTTTTTCCAACTCTACAGCGCGGTTCGTGTGATTCTAATTAGAATCTAAGTGGATTTTTGCAATTTAAGTTTTGATTACATTAGCTACTTCATGGCCGCACAGCACAGGCAACAATACAACTTTACAAGATGAGCCGTCAAATTGAGACAAGTAGCAAAGTGGCCTGGCTGGCCGGCTCGGCGCGCGGCAAAGTGGTGTAATTTAGGTGTCTCGATATCAGTTGTCGAGTACGAGACAGCTCAGCCACTACACGCGAGGCCGTGCTGTATGAATAGATCATGTGTTTGCTTGTCAAATAAAAAAAACCGCCAAGTGCGAGTTGGACTCGCGCACCGAGGGTTCCGTACCATCACACAATATATTTGTATTGTATGTATGTACAAAAATTATTGTGTTTTGGAAAATTACGAAATGCCTAAATAAAAACTACACCAATGGTTTGACTGTCAAACATTTGTGCAGTTGAAATATATACACACATATATTTATGACATAACTACAAAAGAATATTCGGAGGTTTCCTTTACTTGTGTACTGTAAGACCTTGCTTCTTACCAAATTTCATTATTGTAGATTAAGGGGAAATACCCTATAGGTTTTGATTTGATTTGAGTGAGTTTGCGAGTATCACATCTGACATTAATGGCCGTATCTTTTGATTGCGTTGACTCAGAAGCTTAAATTTTCTACACCTCGAAGAGATTGCAGACTTTAGTATTTCGTATTAATTTCAATTGATATCTCGATACCATTCTGAGAAAAGGGGCCTTGACATAAAAAAAAAAAAATTATGTCATATAACTACAAGTTTACAATTTTAGTTGCGCTGTGAGACCTTGCTTCTTACCAAATTTCATGATTCTAGGTTAACGGGAAGTACTCTATAAGTTTTGATTTGATTTGCCTGTAGCAAAATATGTGACATAAATGGCCGTATCTTGTTTGTGCGTTGACTGATGCATGCATGCTTAAATTTTTTACACCTCCGTCCTCTACCCGTTCCTTAGAAAAAGGGTCTTGACTGACAGACAGACAGACAGACGGACAACAAAGTGATCCTATAATTTTTTCCTTCTTTGAGGTACGAAACCCTAAAAAGATATTAAATTCGTAGAAACTGGTAACAATGCAACATAGAAATTATCCTTCGTTACCCGTGTTACTCAGTCTTACTACCAGTAGTAAAACTGGAAATTATTTTTGCCCGTGTTACTACTAACTGCTCTAGTAGTAACGCGGGTATTTTTTTTTTGTCCGTGTTACTACTAAGAATGCCAATGCATGCCAATGACAAAGTGCACATCAAAGATTTTACTAATATACAGGGTGTCCCAGAAACCGACGATAATCCTTTAACAGGAGATAGGACTGCTAATTACCTCTCAGAATATCTAATTTTAGGTTTAGTAAAAATGGCTTAGTTTTTGAGATATTGTCATTTTTGTAAAAATCCAAAATTTTCTCCCTCCGCTCATTTTTTTAAATACCACAAGTACAAATGTAAGATTTTCTTAAGTCTAGTTTTTGTCGAATATTCCTGAAAAGTAAGGCTTTCACACGGTATAATTCATTTTTTCATTTTTAATCCAGTTTAGCTGAAAAACGACTTAAGAGCCACATGTTAAAATTTTTTCAGCCTCATCCCTTAAGTTTGGCCCTTCGCGGTGAAAAAAAAAATTACTACACTAAAGTGGCATTATGCACCAAAAATACGCCCATCTAATGTAGTTTTTAAAATGGTACATCACTTACCGATTTGCCCAATAATTTATGAGATATTGTTATTTAACTGCAAAAGGACCTCTGAATTTGATAACTGTTCTACAAAGTACGAATTGGAATAAAATAAACACTATTGAAGTAAATTGGTCTTTATTAACCTGTTAATGTAGATGTTCAAATTGTTTACCACCTGCACAAATGCTAGCTCGACATCTTCTCACAAATGCCCGGTTGATGCGTCGAGCAAGTACTCGATGCAAGTGCAGATACGTCCTAATAATAAAAGATGTCAGCCCATAACACCGGGTGAACTTGGTGCCACGTCAGTGCTTCCCTTCGGTCATGCCAGCTATAGTCAACTGGACGGAAAACACAAACTATTTACATAGCATAGGTGGACGTATCTGCACTTGCATCGAGTACTTGCTTGACGCATCAACCGGGCATTTGTGAGAAGATATCGAGCTAGCATTTGTGCAGGTTGTAAACAATTTGAACATCTACTTTAACAGGTTAATAAAGACCAATTACTTCAAGTGTTTATTTTATTCCAATTCGTAATTGGTAGAACAGTTATGAAATTCCGAGGTCCGTTTTGCAGTTAAATAACAATATCTCATAAATTATTGGGCAAATCGGTAAGTGATGTACCATTTTAAAAACTACATTAGATGGGCGTATTTTTGTTGCATAATGCCACTTTAGTGTAGTTATTTTTTTTTTCATCGCGAAGGGCCAAACTCAAGGGATGAAGCTGAAATAATTTTAACATGTGGCTCTTAAGTCGTTTTTCAGCTAAACAGAATTAAACATGAAAAAATAAATTATACCGTGTGAAAGCCTTACTTTTCAGAAATATTTGACAAAAACTAGATTTAAGAAAATCTTACATTTGTACTTGTGGCATTTTAAAAAATGAGCTGAGGGAGAAAATTTTGGATTTTTACAAAAATGACAATATCTCAAAAACTAAGCCATTTTACTAAACCTAAAATTAGATATTCTGAGAGGTAATTAGCAGCCCTATCTCCTGTCAAAGGATTATCGTCGGTTTCTGGGACACCCTGTATATGCGCACATTCGTCATAGAAATACTCGCTCTGGTAGTAAAGGAAAGTGGGTTTTCCAGATATCAAGGTAGTTTGTCAAGTACGCTATTGGAGTGCGACAGTTAAATCCACATAAATGAAACGCTTTATTTTTTAAAGTCCGTAATATGTAAATGCGGTAACTGTAAACGGCGGCGGCGTGAGTACCAACTCGAAATAATGCTGTTTATTCGTAAAGTTATCAGTACTGGAGAGTGGTTAATTTCTCACAAGGTTGCTGCCCGGGAAAATAATTTCGTGTCATAAGTTTCGGAATGAATTATATAAGATATTGTATCAAAGAACATTATTATTAGTTAGTTTCAATAATTGAAAATAAAACGAGAAAATAAAATAAAAAGTAAAATAATTTTCTTGGATAGAATAGGATACGGCGGCGGTAGCAGTGAAGACTAGGAGGCTGCGCAGCGGGGCGCTGTACTCCAACACAGAATGAATGACCATCGTTATGAAAGCATACCGCAAGATTGCAATCCAATCACGCCCTAGTATACTAGCGCTGCTGCTCGAACGATGTTCAACAAAGAGCCATGAACATTTCTTTGATCCAGATATACCTTGATCGATTAATTACATGTGCAATTGATTATGGATTTTACATACAATACTGTTTGGTAGCTACTCGTCAAAGCATTTACCATTTGACACACGACATGCAAGCCGATGGAGTTATCAGATCCCGGAGATAAGGACCGCGAAGTAAGCGGGTGCTCGACTCCAGTCGTCTGCGCTAATGTCGCAAAAGAATGTCGTCGGGACAAGTCGCTTCCCCCGGACCATAAACTGTACAGTCTCCAAGCGTACAAATTGCACGTTGCTGTTGGAACTCGCCATTAGGATGCCGGTTTGCATGTAGCTTTCGATTTCCGACCTCATCCATTACTCAGTACTTGCGGAGCCGCTTTGCCGGTCCAGCGTTTAACTCCTCTTCCCACAGGCGATGCGTACTCGTATTTTGCATGCATGCATGGGGCCGACGACTTGGTCGTTCGTCTTTTCTGAAGAATCTATGAGCTGGGTACTAATAGTAGTAGTTAGACAGGAAATAGTCAGGATTTGTTTTCAAGTCCTTTCGAGCCATCAAATAGTTGTTGGTATGATCGAAGTTGTTGGAGGTTTGTTAATTGTAAAATGTTAATTGACGTATCCTATTTGACAAGAACGATGTCTTTTAACCTATGATCTAAATGTCAATTGACGATGTACAAAACTACTTTTAGGTAGGTAGGTACTACAGCGATCGGCGGATTTCTTGCTCTGTATTAGGTACTATACTAGCACAATTTAATATAAGATAGATAGAAAATTCTTTATTGCTCCAGTAAACATTAAACAGTAACAAATACATTGGAAAATTTACATAAGGTGCAAAGGCGGACTTATCCCTTACAGAGATTTCTTACAGTCAACCTTTGGATGTTTGAGATTCGATAATATAGTGGAATGTAAGTAGGTAGTAGCAAAAGAGTTGACCGTGACAATTGAATATAAAATAATAATAAGAATACTTATTAACAATACATATAAGTACATGCTAGTAAAATATAAGCCATACATGTTTAATACATTATAAATTAATAAATATATAGAATATTATATACAAATATATATACATACATACATACTTGTCCATCCAGGTAAGTATGAAATAAGCGGCGGGTGGCCGAGTGGTTTGGGCATCGGCTTCTCATGCGAGAGGTCCGCGGTTCGAATCCCGTCGGCGTGTACCAATGAGTTTTTTCGGACGAAAAAATTTACGTGCATACCTACACCTGCTGCTTCACCGTTCGGAACCGGTGTAAAACTGTAGGTCCCTTCCCTTGCCCCTTACTAGGTGGTAGGCTCAAATTGTAGCCGACTGGGTTGGTACCACCGTACTGGATGTAAGATGGCTGCATAGCAGCCTCGGTTGTGTTCTCCTCTAGTCCAGTATAGCCAGCAATCCAGGGAAGTCACCGGTATGGCACCTACCTTCTCGGAGGTGATATTGGCTGGTCGGAGCATGCGCTTTGGCCCCTTCAACTCAGCCACCCATACTGGATTACATAAAAAAAAAAAAAAACAAAAGTTGTTTTTGCTAATTAAAGCATGCTAATTACCTACGAAAGAACTAACATGACATATGCACGACGCGACCTCACAACTCAATCATTGGAACTTTAATAAAACGCAAATAACGAGAAAATAATACAAACAGTAATTTAATAAATCACATTAAATTTAATGTACGGCTCTATAATTTGTCAGGAATAATATCTATATCTAATAGGTTTTTATTATCCACGTTTTACATTACAGATCACTGGGATTACAGCTAGCTTCCTTCGAGACTAAGGAGAAAGCAGATTCGATAACGACGTATCTAACAAATGCAGGTAAGATTATATTTGTATGTCTCAACGAATAAATTTATGCAGAATTAACTCAATAACATATACCACCTATTGGGTTAAATAATGCCGTGTGAGCTATTCACTACCAACGACAACCTACAAGGGTTGTAAGATTATTTGAATAAAAGATTTAGTGTGAGTATGTGAAGATACATATTGACTCTGCAAAGGATAATATTTATATTGAACAGATATGAACAAAAGCGATAGGTGCTTACCTAAATAAATATTTACCCGTTTTTTTTCCAAATGTGTAGATTGAGAGAGTATAAGATTTTTTTTAAATTTTCTCACGCTGCGCTGTTTCTATTGGGACTTTTTGGGTCGGAGCAGCGACTATTGCAAGTATTATGTAGTATCATACATGTAGTATAATAGTAACTGTGCTGTAGTTGTAAGTTCGGAAATCAAATCAAATAAAAAAAAAGTTTTTTGCACTTAAGATCATACATATGGTAGTACTTAATGCATTTAGGCACTTTTTCTTATTTTTTTTATTATTTTGTTGTAATATCGGCCATAATAACACATATTCTGTGAAAATTTCAACGGGCTACCTATTTATTACGGTTCAAGAGATACAGCCCTCGGACAGACAGACGGGCGGACGGACGGACAGACAGACAGACGGACGGACAGATAGACAGACAGACAGACAGACGGCGTAGACTTAGTTTTTTTTTTTTTTATGGAAACTGACACGGTTGGCTACATCACCTACAACATCCGTGATGTCAGCCCATAACACCGGGTGAACTTGGTGCCACGTCAGTGCTTCCCTTCGGTCGTGCCGGCTACACTGAACTGGACGGAAAACACAAACTATTTGCATAGCCGTTTCGACCGACCTTTCATTCAGTGCGGTGGTACCAACCCGGGCGGGTTAAACCCTACCACCTAGTAATATAAGAAGGGAGTCATATCCCTTAGTCGCCTTAGTAATAGGGTCCCGTACCGGATACGGAACCCTAAAACCTGCTAAGTGAGAAGGTTGTTCACACACAGAGGGTTCCGGCGCGGTCGCACTCGCACGTATCTCGCGTTCGGCACTAAGCTTATTTTGTATTGATATCATATTGGGACCTTCGTATCCCTCACACCATCGATCGATTACCGTTCATACTTTTGTCGTTAAAATGTTAGTTAAATGAGCCCTCGGTAGATTACGCCGTCTGTCTGTCTGTCTGTCGAGGGCTGTATCTTTTGAACCGTAATAGGCAGCCTGTTGAAATCTTCACAGAGTATATGTGTTATTATGGCGAATAGGCCAAAAAAAATGAAAAAGTAAAAAAAAAATTAAGGAAAGTTTTTTTTCTAATTGTTTTGTTTGTTTTTGCTCATCATAATAACAGACGTCAACATACAAGCGTCACACTTGGTGTGATTATAGTGCAAATAATACAAATAATAAAAAACCGGCCAATTACGTGATTGTTTGCACGGAAACCTCGGTGCGCGAGCCCGACTCGCACTTGGCCGTTTTCTATAATATTCCCCATATTGTATATTGTTCCATATTGTTGATTAAGCATTCATTAGACAGCATGACTGTACTCGAATTTGTTACAATTTGTTCTATCCGATTCGATTACACCCACGAAGAAGAAGGTAACAATAATCATTCAACACAAATTGCAGTTTATGTTTAGGTAGAACAATTCAGACAACTAGTCGCACTGTGAAAGCGTATTGGCGAATTATTTGAAATAGTGTTGCGCTCCAATTTTCAAATGCTACCCCCACTGTTCTAGGATACAACAAGTACGACTTCTGGACGTCCGGCAACAACCTGGGCACCGACATGTACCTGTGGATGAGTACGGGTCTCCCCTTCAACGCGACATTCAACTACATGCGGCGGGGGATCACCGCGGACGTACCCCAGGCTACTGCAGGAGACGACAGTCTCGACCCCCTAGACATGCCCCAGGGCAGCACCGCACCGCAGCGCACAGCAAGGCATGGGTCAGTCTCTTCATTAATAGTCTCTAGTCTTTTTTTAGGGTTCCGTGTGTCCGTACGGAAACCTATTACTAAGCCTACGTCGTCGTCTGTCTCTCTGTCTGTATGTCTGATATGATATTCGTCTTATCGTGCTTAACCTTCGTTAGCCTAGCGGTACATGTATGGAGTTTTGATCCGATGGTCTGGATTCGAATCCCACTTGTGCAAAAGCTTTTTTCTTTCTTTTTTAAACGCTTACGCGTTGGTTCAGAATCCTAGGTACGCGAGTCCGACTCGCACTTGACCGGTTTTTATTTATTTCTTTCTAGTCACGTCTAATCTAGTCTAGCAGGTAACAGAATGCAAGGGCGAATACAGACTTATTAGACGAACAGAGACACAAAACCTTTCGACTTCGGCTGCATAAGGGAGTACAGATGACTGCTTACTCTTTAGAGACATGATGACCATGATGGATACGATATTCATGGGATAGGGAGCGATATCAGAATTCTTAGGGTCATCTGAAGACGTCCAATCGATCGATTAAAATGGCGATGGCACGGTAGTAGGTACATATATCTATGCAGTTTAAAATGAATATTTAATGGTTCCAAGCGGGTGCTTCACTTACAATATGGTTTAAAGCAGAGATTGGTACACTAGAGTGTACCAATCTTACACATCTTTATGATGTCAGGTTGCTGGTTTTGTTTATCTCAATTTTTGTTTTCTGTTTTTCTTGTATTAGTTGTATTGTGATATCCGTGATACGTATATAATAAACTGTAGTTACTATGATACTTATATAGTATAACAGTCTGAACTACCGGATAAGAGACCCTGTTTCCCATAGCTCAGGGAATCCTATTTTGGGAAACAGGGATCATCTAACATGATGTCCAAATTCACTGTTTCTTTATTCATCATTCTTGTGTGCCATGGCCTTTGAGAAAATCAATAAAGATATTTGTTTTGTTTGTGTGTGTGTTTTTTTTGTTGGTGCAATGATTACAATCTAATCTAAATACTCTACGCGTACAATGGTTCTGTTTGACGAGGCGTACGACAATACATCCTCGTATTCACACAGTGATTATGATTGTCATTGTCATAATATTAACAAGCCTGACATTATGGTACCGTTAAACTGTCTGTTATTTATAAACATCATGCGCCCCTCAAGAACATCTTAATGTTCTTGCGCCCACTGTTGGTTTCTCAAGGGTTTATAATAATGCATTTGTTTATTTCACTGGGCACTAAAACTGTTATACTGAGGCTCTTCACATATACTTTCCTTTATGTATTATAATCGTGAGTAATTGCAATGCATAAGGGACACAACCTCCCACCGTGGTTATTATTTTTATAAGCATTTCTTCGTCTTTATATACGGCGCCTTCAAAAATAACGAGGCCGATCCGGTTTCGTGCGATGCCTTCTACCTTTTGAATGCACGAAGAAAAAAGTTTTTGACGAGAAGCTGAGAAGATTTCGCAATTCACATTCTAAATGCAATACTTACTTAATTACTTATGGCTAGACCACAGAGCTCCGTTCCGTCCACAGTTCCGTGCTCTGTGGGCTAGACTCTTCTAATTTTTTTTTATTGAAAGTGCGACATGTGGCGCCGAGTCAGCCATGATGTTTACACATCATTTATACTTTTAATGTGACTAAAATAATTTAGTTTTTAACTGTAGTTTTAATTCTCTGACATTTTTTGACAATTGTTATTTAGTTCGTACATTCTTTTGATGAGTTATTTTAAATTTTTTATAATTTTTTTTTAATTTTTATTTTCTTGACATTTTGTTAGTTATAGGTGCGTTATATTAATTAATTAATTAATTCATTCATTCTGTGTTGTGTATAAAATTTTTGACGATGGCCTATTTTTTGCTTAAAACTTAAATGACGAACCTAAGTGTATCTTGTGTACCTACAGATGATGAAGAAATAAATAAATAAATAAATAAATGAGGTGTCTAACGACACACATGGACATTCGGTCGTACGCGAGGGTTTCGGCCCGACAGGTGGGTATTCACGCTCCTCTTGAAAACATGAGTAGATGATATCCTTTTGTGATTTTGTGTAGCCTTCTTTTGCACCGCCTTCAACTCTAGGGTTCGATTTTTTTTTATTTCATACATTTTTGAAGTCGGTTTTTATATTTTTTATAAATAGTTTTTTTAGAGTTTAATGTTGGTAAAATACTAGCGAATAGTACGAAAACTTTCAACGGACTGAGCGCTAAGATTTGCAGTGACGTCACAGCAGCGTCACGTCTCGTCGTCGCGGCGCCAGGCGCAGACCCCACGACGTATACGTCACTTTAAAATTATTTGACCTATGTTACCTTTTGCCCACATTTTATTTGAGTTCAATAAATATACACAAGATAAAAAAAATTCCGTCTACGGATACAATACGTATCGAAATAATTTTTGCACAGTATTTTTTTTTATTTTTAATGCAGTTTACCGTGAGCTGAATATCTCAATTCGTTGATATTCTTTGTTTTATTCGACAATACGCCACGATGTATTTTTGTGAAAATATTTATATTGAGAGAGAAAGGGAAACCATTAAGGACAAGATAATAGAGCTGGTTATATCGCGCACCGACCGTGGCACAAACGGATAGTCCGTGATGGCATACGATATGTACTTATTTTT
>OX336333.1:7975988-8160988 GCA_946902875.1 Nematopogon swammerdamellus
ACTGTTATTAAGCAACGCTGAGCGCGGTCAGTGATTGGATGGGTGACCGCTCGACCGTTGGAGGCTGACCGTGGTTCGGATTCCACGTTAAAGTAGGTCCCTTCCCTTCTTACCTTACTAGGTGGTAGGGTTTATCCCGGCCGGGTTGGTACCACCGCACTGAACGAAACGTCGGTCGAAACGGCTATGTAAATAGTTCGTGTTTTCCGTCCAGTTTAGTGTAGCCGACATGAAATGAAGGGAAGCACTGACATGGCACCTAGTTCACCCTGTGTTATGGGCTGACATCACGGATGTTGTAGGTGATGTAGCCAACCGTGTCAGGTTCCATAAAAAAAAAAAAACCTGCGTTATATAAGGAACTCCCTCGGGAACTCCTATGAAAAGTTCCATCCATGGTCTAGACCCATCGGTTTAGGCTGTGCGTTGTCTGATATTCAGTCAGTGTTAAGAATTTTATAAGTAGATGTATTTTATTTTCTTTTGTTTAATTTAGCGGACTTTTTTTTATTTCAAAATTTCAACTTCACTTTATGTCACATCGTAGATTGATCACACATTTTAAGTTCGTTGTTTAAAATACACCTCAATTTCTGAAATGGATGTAATCAGGTTTTACTACGTTTATACTAATGGTGTAGTGCGTCTGATTGCAGCACGGAGCACGTGATGACGAACGGTTGCGTGACACTGAAGGCGCCCACGTTCCACTGGGAGCCGCAGCACTGCGGCGAGATCAAGGACTTCATCTGCGAGCAGACCCGCTGCTACTACTACAACTACGGCTCCATCCCCGTCTCCTCCGCGCAGGGGTAATGCAGGTGAGGTGCCCGCGGCTCCCGCGGCGACCCAGTTCCCTCCCGCACCTGGCCACGCGACCCCGCACACGTACCCGCGCGACCCTCCGGCCCTCACTTGTAGCTTCTGCTCCTCCTCAAACCTCATTGTAAACTTTTTCTTCCGATGGAAGTAAAAACATGTGTTTTTGTCAAATAACAATGATGATTAACCAACTGAAACAACAATGTCGCGTGTGCTAATGGAACTCGGTCTCCGTGCAACCCAACCACCAATAAGAGCCCTCTTCCCAAGTAGCAATTTTTTCTGTGCACTGACTAATTAAACAATTTGTTGAATGGCATTAAACTGTACAACAGTTTGTCTTTTTGACAAGACTTTTGTCTATTCTGAATTTTTGGTGGGTGGGTGAAGGGGGCTTTGCTTGGTATCTCTCATTTTCATTAATTTGTGATTTAACACGTATTACTTTTTATTGTATCAAAATGTTAAGAATACAGTTTTATTATTTACTCGAAAGACGAAGCTGGATTATTTTGTGGATCCATAATGTTCAAAGCAAAGATTTAAATCGATAGATAGAACATAGTATAAAATGGCGCACTACAGATAATGTCACCAATAAAAGGGCCACATGCGGCTACTTCGCATCAGACGCAGCGCCACGCGTATGGTGAGAGGTAGTTTCACGGAACCGAATGAAACAGGCCGATGCGCGAGTGCAGAGCGTTAGCGTTATGTTAACATGAGGCAGCTTTTGATGCGATTCTTGGTGACTACTGTACATGAAGTCACACACACCGTTATGTCTAATCGGTGACGAATTCGTGAGTGCTTTGCACTATCTATCGATTTAATATTTGGTTCAAATATTATGTGCGCCCGCACCTGCCCGCGCGATCGCTGGTCTGTGCAGCGACAGCGAGACGGTGCCGGAGCGTGTAGCGGAGGAAGTAGGGAGTGAGAGGTGAGCGCGTTCTGTCCGCAGGAAGCCGCTCAGCCTGACGACGACGACGACCGCGCACCCGCTCACATCGTCCTCGCCCCCGCCGCCGCGCTCCGAGCACCTGCCCACCCACTTCACGCTCAACGACCTCATCGGCAAGCTGCGCCCCTCCTCGCTCGACGGCCTGCAGTCGGCGCACCTGAAGGCGAACGCTCTGCCGCACCCGCACAAGGCGCCCCCGCAGATCGACTCGCACTACTCACGTGCCGCCGATGCTCGCCGCCCGGAGCCCAGCGTGCCGCGCGACGCCTCCTCCTCGGTCGCGGAGCTGGAGGCGACAGCCGGCGCCGCCGCCGAAGAGGAGGACGCGACGCAGGGCCCGTATGACGACGCCGGCATGGTGGGAGACGACCCCAACGCCTACTTCTCCGCCGAGGAGCGCTCGCCGGAGGAGACACCGTCCACCGTGGAGCCGGAGGCGGGCGCCGGTGCTGGAGCGCGCGATAAGCAATCCGTCCACGACGAGCCCGTCGGCAAAATGCTGGCGCCT
Source organism: Nematopogon swammerdamellus (assembly GCA_946902875.1). NCBI lineage: Eukaryota > Metazoa > Arthropoda > Insecta > Lepidoptera > Adelidae > Nematopogon > Nematopogon swammerdamellus. The sequence goes on from OX336333.1 coordinate 7,978,283, forward strand.
TCCACCTACTAACTAGCCGAAGACGCATTCCTCGCGCCGCGCCGCCTTCTATTTATTACGCTTCAATAGATCGGTCAGCAGTGAATTGACGAAGGAAGTACTTTAAAAGCGTCCTCGAGCCCGGTAGAGCAGTCAGGACTAGCCGCCGGCAGCAGGCACAGTTCTCGTGATAACAGTACGATAGTTGGTGTACCTAGTAAGTAGGAGTAAAGAGATCCGGCGGAAGGTGCTGGCGACTCGTCCCGTCCGACATCATCGACTCGCCGACATCTTGCGCTTCCGGCGCCTCCAGATCTAATTTCTCGTATCGTCATGTTTTTCTGCCCTTATCTATATTCCGTGAAAGTCTAAAATAAATCGGCGCTATCAAAGATGACGACGCGCTCGGACCCCGGATCTCTTTGAATCGCTCGGAACTCTGTATCGTGACGACATATCATTGTATCGTTATAGTGTGTATTTGCGACGTACCTAGATTTAATTAAAATATCTCACAAAATGTTAAGATAATACGATTAAGTGATATACCTGATAATGAAATAAAGTAAGGTTTTAAACAATAGTCTACCATTTCTACCTTCCATCACCTTAATATGCATTCTAGATTATCCGAAATAGTGAACCAGTCGATTCCCACCACTTCCTTGCAAATCCCACAAAAAACTAGGTCGATTTAAGTATCGACTATGTACTCACCAGCCATTGATGACTCCTTCGACATTGAGCATGGGCACGATTTTGAAGACATACTTGTCGTGAAGCGCCACCGCATTGGCCGCGCCGCTAAGCAGGCAGGTCAGCGTGCCGTCCATCACCCAGGACGCGTTGCTCTCCCCCGGGTGCACGCGAGATGTCAGAAATACTATCTCACGCTCCTGAAAGGATACCCAGATACAATTCAATTATGGATCGCTTAAGAATATTAAAGTTGAACCTTTTCAATTTACGTACTATAGAGATAACCCTCTATCCCTATTCAAAAGACGTAAACGGAGAATAGTTTCTCCATATTATAGCTGAAAGCTGCACAGAGAGATGTTAGCATTAGTCTATTTGTTTAATCGGCATTTAGGAAATTTCGAATTTCTTAACAACCATGGAACGATCCTACTTATGAAACCCTAACACATCATCATCATCATCATCAACCTGTATCGATCCACTGCTGGACATAGGCCTCTCCCAAGGCACGCCACCACACGCGGTCTTCCGCTCTTCTCATCCATCCACTCCCGGCTACCTTTTTTAGGTCATCTGTCCACCTAGCCGGGGGGCGTCCCACGCTATGTTTGCTTGTACGTGGCCTCCATTCGAAAACCCGTCTACCCCATCGGTTGTCGAGTCTACGACAGATGTGCCCAGCCCACTGCCACTTCAGCTTGCTTATTTTCTTAGCAATGTCGACTACCTTAGTTCTTTGACGTATCACGTCGTTACGGATTTTATCGGTCAAAGAAATGCCGAGCATTGCTCTTTCCACAGCTCGCTGAGCGACTTTAAATTTGTGGACCAGGCCCATCGTCAGGACGTCAGTAACCCTAACACGATTTGATTCAATATTTTCACGTACTAATAGGCGACTTTATGCAATTGAATAAGAACAACGGACATCAAACAATAATTAAGTTAAGATGTACTTCGAGGAAGCTTCACATTATTTAAATGAACGACACATAGACGCTCCATAATCATATAGCAAACTTACAGCAATGGGATTGGTGGCAGAGTCTTCAGCAGATATAGTCAGAAGCGGAACCTCGTTGTTATTGAGGGAGTGGCATAAAGGCTCAGCGCGGAAGTACGTGTTCGGAGGCAGAGAGTGACTCCACTTCCATAACTTCGTCTGTAAATGAGAAATATTATAATGAAGTGTCTATAGATACCAATGAAGAGCGCAAATAAAAATCTTACTCGTGAGAACCCTATCCAAACAATTACACTAATTTTGGATTCGTTAACTGGGAGGCAAACCAATCATGGCAGCAGCGTTGATATTGTAGACACGTACTTTTAGAATGCTTGATAAAGATTTATATTTGCATGATTAATTCTACCTACCGAAATGTCTAACAACAAGTAGAATGCTGACCATCAGGGTGGAATATGTGTAAGGGAAGTGATAGGCGATGTAGCAGACGTCCCCGGCGTGCGGGAAGGTAATTGTGAAGGTGACGGTGAGGTAGCACTTGTTGTGGTTCTTCAGGTTGCCGTAACTGTAGCTGTTGCGGTAGTAGCAGATGTCCTTCCCGGCACGGACCCATCCTGCAAACCAGACCGCGTCAATGTCACTTCATCATTCTTTTTTTTTCCTTGCCATTGTGAATTTGAAATGATTTTAGTCATCCACCTGTCTGTTTTCAGGCCATTTACTGAAAAAGCAGCAAAGGAAAAGCAAAACAGTTTCAATAATGGCGTGAATGGGCAGGCACCTTTTAGGCCGGATTGTGATGAAGATTGTGGAACATTTTGTTAAAGAGTAGATTAAATAGGTAACATATTCAATCTACGGTTAAAGTCACAAAATGCTTTTTAGATTGCTACTTGGCGAATTTCCGTTGGAATTTCCACAGTTTTGTTGACTTTCTGTAGTAAGCAAGTTATTTTTCAAGATGAATATTGTCTATCTGTATATGTGTGTCATAGACGATAAACCTAATATAAAATATATCTTATCTTAGGGCATATTTTACAATATCGCTAACCTTAAAATCCTTTGAACCATCACATACGACGAAGATAATATATATTTAATCTTACAGTCTTTTGTATCTTAGCCGTGTGTGATAATTTGATAAATAATACAGCATATTTTCATCTTAGGGCATCTTAATATAAATAATATTATAGTATCTGCATCGTCTGAGACGCGCTTATGCTCAAAAAAGTATATAAAAAAGTTAAATTATAAGGAGTTAACTCATGAAGAATCGTTGATACTGTAATGATGTGCAAAAGATAAATTCCCTCACCAGGTCTCCCAAGCGTGGCCTCCTTCACCGAGTACATGACCGGCTTCATGCCAAACTTGAACTGGCTGTCGGACTTCTCGCAGTTGACGATGTTGAAGACATAGGACCGGCCGTGCTGCATGTTGCGAACTTCGAAGTAAAACCACTGAAGGCGTCTGCTTGAGTTCACGTCCGGCATCAGCACCAACTCGTACTCACGAGGACCTATCTATCTAGCCGAAAAGTTTATTTTGCTGAGCGGGACTTTACTTAAAGGGGAATATTATCAACATCAACGTATATTACGTGTAAATATTTAAACTGTACATTATATCCCTTTGAAGTGTGTTGCATAATTGCATACCATATTATATTCATATACCTCCATCCATATACCTAACTCTTTGGAAAGTGATATAAATTCCGATAGGCATATGGGATATTTTCATCTTCTCGTATCGGTCATACTTAAATCGATTTTAAACTATAGGTAGACAATAATGCAGATCAATATCCTGTCTACTTTGTGCATGCAAAAAAGTAAATTTGGTTCACCTGAATAGCTTTCCTAAGATTCCCTGATTCGAACCTTGATTCAAATGACAGTCTCGTTGCTGCAATATTTTTGGAAACTAGGTCTTGCTCATCGGTATTGGTTAGATAGCTGAAGTTATTACTGAAACAATACAATATCTGACAGTGACAGATATGAGCAATAGTGTAAACTAAAAATAAATATATCAAGCATACTTACCTAGAAGTAGATTGGCTACCACTGCACAACAGGTCTAAGTCATACGCCACCTCGCTCATGCTTGATTCAGGATTTATTGCTCTTTCCACACACGAAAGTAGTTTAGCTCTGTAATATAAAATTTGTTTTGAAAAATACCTATCTACATACATACATAATACAAGCTGTATCCTGACGATCAGGATAAGCATAGTAATCGGTGTTGTGCTACAATGACTCTGGTAAATTTAGCACAACACCGACTACCACGCTTCGAAAGTTGGACAAGATAACTATCAAGCAGCAAGTAAGGCACGAAGGTCCACCTGCTGAATGACATGCATTTTTTAATAATAATAATTAAATCATTAAACATCCGATAAACATGATTGATTGCACTTGCAATGCAATTAGTTCTAACCTGCAAGTAGATCTATCCGTATTGTGTAAAGGTTCTGGAAGACCCAAAGCATTTCCACCCATCATGTCGGGGTAGGCTACCTTGACGAACGGTATGACGCTTCTCATCCTGCTAGATATTACGGAGTAGGTGACTGCGAAGTTGCTGTTCCGCGAAATATCTTTGTGGATCTTCAATGATGAAGTTGAACTTGAAGCTTTACAAAAGATGATTATTCTTAAATGTTGTTCATATCTGACGTTAAAATAGTCAATGATTAGAATTTTATAAGTACGTAATTTTGTTTTTAGTATAAGTCAAAATCGTACCTTTAGAATCGGATGCTTTCTGGCAATTTCTAATCTCAGCTAATGTAGGAGAGGCACTTCTTCCACGGACGAACGATTGGCAAGAAGAAAACTCTTGGAATGATAATCCGGTACATATGGACAACTTGTTGGTGGCGTTGGGGACGTAGGGACAGGATACATCATCCAAGATAGAGCCTCTAGAATTAGACCGACTTTTCACAAGGCGTACCTGGCGGTTGTATGATCCGAATTCCTTGAAATATATATTATATCTGTAATAGGAGTTGTACACAGTTGAAATAATTACTAATTGAAAAAAATATACAATGCAAACAGTGAAAATATTTTATTATTCACTTTCCTTTTTAAGTCTTCAATATCCCTCTCGTTTGGATTTATCCACATAGTGCTATTAAAACTATCAGACGTTTTGCTATACATTTTCTCCCAGTCAAACGGTTTTTCAAGATTCGTGTCAGTGTCATCGTATTCAGTAAAGTGTAATTCATCCTCAAAATCCAAATCCGTGTCCTGATTTTCATCGTCAGAGTTTACGGTTTTTGAATCAGAATTCAGGCCGTCTTCTTCGTCATCGTTTGTAAGAGGCCAAATTGTGTTTGTGCCTGCAATAATAAAATTTCCTATATATTATATACATTTATCTATATACATATTTTACATTTTATCTAAAAAATATTTTACATTTTATCAATATACACATAATACATGTATCTATAAATACATTGGACAACACGCTTGCGAAATACTCATAATAGAAGTGGCAACAATCTGACAAAGACTTTTTCGAACCAAATGACGTAACCTTTGAGTATAGGGTTGAGGTTGAAGGTAGCAGGACTGACTGGCGGCACGGGTAGAGCCTGCTGCTTGAGACATAGCGTGATGACTGCGCAGACACGAGCCAGTAGCCCGTCGAACTCTGGTTCGTCAGGGCACTGCGCGCAGAACCGGTGCAGAGTCTGCACGTGTTTCTTCGTGCATAGCGCACGCCGACCCGCCTCTGGTGCAGTAAACCTTACATGTTAAGCTCGTGAAGATGTTATCGCAATGTTTTCGGTTACGAGGTAAACTGAAAGCGACTCACTTTTATTTGTCGACGTTTCGTCCCACCCTCTGGGGACATCCTCAGGACTCGCGGTACTGCGACGACCTGGAGGACACCCGACACGTCGTCCAGTCAGATGCCAACTCTAGTTTATTATTCACTTTCCTCAAAGTTGACATCTGACTGGACGACGTGTCGGGTGTCCTCCAGGTCGTCGCAGTACCGCGAGTCCTGAGGATGTCCCCAGAGTGTGGGACGAAACGTCGACAAATAAAAGTGAGTCGCTTTCAGTTTACCGCGTAACCGAAAACATTTCGATTGCGATAATATGTAATAGCGGTAAAAGCCTAAACGAACATATTCGTGAAGATGCGCTGATGGCGTATGATTCATCATTCTTATTGCGATTGACCCACAGTGAGTGCAATGAAATACGATGATGAGAATGTTCTCAATTTTCAAATACGTTGTAGCACAATTTACGAAGGCTATCTTTAAATTTAATTCGTCAAAGGAATAAAAAAAAAGGTATAGTCAGATGATGTATGAGTTTTTTAGAGAATCAAGAAGGTAAGGTTTATAGGTTTTTATTAACAAAAGGAAGATACACAAAAATGGCGATAATTAAAAACGTACTGATGGAACAGAGGTGTTGGAGTGCCTGAAGGATGTGAGCACAGATCTTGAGTCTCATGCGGCCCTCGTAGCGGTCCCAGCGATCGAACACTCGCAGTACGAGGTGACACAACCCTGACTTCACTATCTGCATGCAGCACAACTCTGTCACAGATCGCATGTATCAACATATATTGGCAATGTTAAGTCCGTATGACTGTCACTGCAGTGTGTTGAAATTTATATTATTTAAAATACAATACAATTATTGTATTATATGTACTAGATTAATAGTCTCTAGCTGTCCTATATACAGAATTAACATTGCCATATTCCTACATATTACCACATAATGACCACCGAAACTGACGCATTAGTCACCTATACAAGAAAGTAACATTTTGGCTTTCAACTGATATATTCATACGAAATTATTGGATGTACTCAACTATTTTTGCTGAAGTAATCTATTGCGTCTAAGCAGAGTCGTAGTCTCGCAGTAGGTATAAATCCCAAGCTGACTAGGACTCGTTCGTACGTGGCAACAATACCATCTCGAACTAGAATCGACGTTGTCATAGCTGAAATGTATTCAGTCACATACAGGCATAAAGTAGTTAGGCAATGAAATAAATAAATGTTCAAGGTTAAATAAAAATGAAGAAGAGATTAAAATGAAGTACAAATGAATAATATCTATAAATAAAAACATCATGAACATGAACTTACCATTCTTTGAAAGTTGTTTCATGATGATCAGAATTGGGAATATGACCTTGTTGTCGGTGAAGTGGCTCTTAAGTATGAGGTGCATCGTGCGCACGCAGCCCAACATCCTCAATTTTAATGCAAATTTCGTATCTGTAATATTTTCATAAAACCATATTAAAGATTGTATAGCTTTAAGTCGAATCGAATGAATTACGGGGAAAAAAAATATTTGATGTTAATAATACAAGAATGTCTGCAAGAAGTCTTCTTTGTCAAGGGACAGTTCGAGAGACATCGGAGAACAAATTATAGGTAAGTACAGAAGGTCGCTGAAATACACAATAAGAAAACATTAGAAACAGTAGCGCGCAAAAAGAAAATGAGTGATTTCTTCGAGTTTCCTAGAAACTAGTTGAAAAAAAAAACATAAAAATAAATCAATATGTAAGAGAATGTACCCTTCTGTGCCAAGGCTGCAAGGATCCAGGTGAGGTCCTGCAGCAAGGCTTCGATGCCGACATTGCCGTCTCTCCTGCCGTGCGTTTGCAAGACGGTGCGGATCACTGTTTGAGTCCCATTCATGGAGATGAGATGTTGCGTACTGCTCTGACGGCTCTGGTTGTTTGCTGAAACAGTACCCACGAGCGAAACTTATTACGCAACAACATGACGAACATTCTAGTACTACTCAGTGGAAGGTTTGACGAAGTTTTACAAAAAAAGAAAAAAAAAACAGAAAGTGCCAGAGTCATGGAAAGAGAAAGTCATTAAACTAGGTAAAATGTATTATAAGTAAATAACTCTGAAACGACAGAACTATTGTTGGCTTCCGAGATGACTGACTACGATTTGAGATAATAATATGAGCTTTACAATGCTCCTAAACCACAAGTCAACGAGATAGTTTCGAGTGGAACCTGATGTATTGATTAAATCTATGATTATAAGAATATCTTCAGACGATGTGAGAGAATAATAAACACTCGAGTTTTTAGGTGCAAAATAGTAGCTCTAATTCCTAGGTCAAAAGCTACCTATAAGTTGGAATGAATTAAGTTTCACATTAGTTTTTTTAAAGATCAGGCAAACCAACATGCATTCTTAGTCAGTACTCGGAAATACTTCTTAGTATGTAAGATTGGAAAAAATTACTCATTTTTTCAGAATTTAGATGTAAAGAGTGCAAACAATGCAAAATGCAGGCGTGCCGTATTAAATTTACACATATTTAAGCGTTTTATTTACAGCGTTGAGTTCTGTGGCTGGCGTACCCTTTTTAGATATGACTTTAGGATCCTTATTTTCTTTTTTGACATCTTTGTGATATTTTTTCTTGATGACTGTAGAATCAGTTGCTGCTAACGCAAGACAAACATTAAAACCAATATAAATATTAAGTCTGTTAGTCAGTGAGCGTGTAAGCGACTACTGCTGGATATACGCCTCTCCAATTTTCCTCCAGTCCTCCCGGCTTTCAGCGGTACGGAATCACTGCTTTCCGCCGAAGTACTTGATGTCGTCGTCACACCGAGCGGGTGGTCTTTCCACACTCCGTTTCCTGTCCACGGCCGCCAGTGTACTTATACGGCTACTCCAACGGTAGTCGTCTCTTTGGCTGACGTGCCGAGCCCACTGCCGCTTAAGCTTAGCCACCCAGTGTTCAATATGGACTACTTGGTGCATCGGTGGAGTGCCTCGTTACGCACCATTTCGCGTGGCGACATTCCCAGCATGCAATATTTAAATTGGTAAGTTTTAAAATAAAATTACAAAATTATTATGGAAGTGGAAGAGGCGGCAGAGGTGTGTCAGGATCGTGGCACGTGGAGATCCGTTGTCTCTGCCTACCCCACCGGGAAACAGGCGTGACGCTATGTATGTATGTATGTATTGTGTTGTAACTTGAGATTGTTAAGTTTTATTTATTCCATGTTTGCTTGTGCTCTAAAGTCTGTGATAAAGTTGATCTTGCTCTAACCATATTTGAAAGTGACATAATATTTATTGTTTTTTACTGTAACCAGGTACGACGAGAAAGGGAAATTGAATCTAGGATTTTAAGGGAATTAGGAGCTGGAGAGGATGTATACCTGGACATTTTTTACCTTTCCCTTGCTTGAGGCAGATTGTCTCTCGGAATATGGAAGCAATGTGTACTGTCGTCGCAAAATCTCTCGAGTTCTGAAATGAAATAGTTCTTTTTCTATATTGCTATACTCACACGATTTTGAATAATCTAATCGTAGTTGTAAGATAGATTCGTTGTGTAATTAGCGTAAGCAAATCAAATGTAAACACAATAGTGAATATGTTAATATTACAAACCTCCAATAACCCAAGCAACACCTGCAGAGCTCCAGAACTCTTCAGCCACAGCTTATCCAGCGTGCTCTGGCGTATGTTCTTATCTGAAAGAGGTAAAAATAATTGCTTCAATAATTGCTTCAATTACTATGCCGTCTTGAATGTCAGCGTCCCTAGAGCTCGGAGTGAGCCGAGAGGCGGTTAGGCGGGTTCCAGACGACCTTCAGATACCTTTACACGCTTCCGTAATATCGTTTGTTATTTTAATCATACGCTCAGTCTCTTTTCACTGCTCGCCGGCCCACAGTTGGAGTTTGGTGCTGAGGGCAGCGGAGGCCGACCAGTGCCATTTAGATCGGAACGCTAACATTGTAATTTATATCAACAAGCCGCTCCTTTGTTACACTTAACAGGAAAGTAGGTGTGTCATTTGTTTACGAAGATCGAGGAGAGAGACAAAAGGGAAAAATTAAAAGGACTACCTTTCATGCTGAAAATAACAATAGTAAAGAATACATTCATTATAATTTTCAGTATTCATACACTTATGTTATGGCAAACTAATAATATTGCATAGCAATTTTTTTCTTTAATTTCAGTATACCGCTTTAGAGAAATGAATGACACATTCACAACCAGACCTTCGTTTGACGATGTGACAATGAAGTAATTTTTTTATTGAATGTGGCGCCGAGTCACCCTTAAGGTGTCTAACGACGTCCATGGACATTCGGTCGTATGCGGGGTTACGAATGCCATGCCGGACTGACAGGTGTCCATTTAAGTGAGAAGTGTTTACAACTTCATTATAATTATTTCATTGCGAGCCTTATTTACGGAGGAATTAAATATATGTGTCATTCTAAGAATGAAATAATGCTATCGTGAGAACTTTCTGCATTCTGGCACACCGTATAAAAGAGCTCGACCGAGATAAAGAAGATGATTGAGAATGATTACTAGACAGGCAGGAGTGACCGCTAGCAGCTGCGAGTCTTCGGTTGTTTTCCGATTGTTTCTTGTATTTTAGCAGCGTTAATTATAGTCGAACCGAGCCGACAGATGAGAGATATGTTCCGTTCTCTTGAATGTTTTTCGATACTTTCGTACTGTCGGCGATCCCTTTCCAAGATCCATAGGAAAGTTTTCGTACACATGATGGAACGCTGCTGTTGTAATTCGACTTGCGGCGGCCATCCAGTAGTTTTGGGTTATGGCATAACTTTAGCTAGTTTTTTTCTATTTTTGGTAAATTATTTCTACAATCAAACTCCTTTTCACGCAAGCTTTTGCTGCAGATTGTTCTCAGAAAGTGTAGGTGTTTATGTACATAAATAAATATGTTACGTGTTACGTGTGTGAGGGCGTGTGAGGGTGAGTGAGTGAGTGAGTGAGTGAGTGAGTGAGTGAGTGAGTGAGTGAGTGAGTGAGTGAGTGAGTGAGTGAGTGAGTGAGTGAGTGAGTGAGTGAGTGAGTGAGTGAGTGAGTGAGTGAGTGAGTGAGTGAGTGAGTGAGTGAGTGGGTGGGTGGGTGGGTGAGTGAGTGAGTGAGTGAGTGAGTGAGTGAGTGAGTGAGTGAGTGAGTGAGTGAGTGAGTGAGTGAGTGAGTGAGTGAGCGAGCGAGCGAGCGAGCGAGCGAGCGAGCGAGCGAGCGAGCGAGAGAGCGAGCGAGTGAGAGAGCGAGCGAGTGGGCGAGTGAGTGAGAGGGTGTGTGTGAGGGTGTGTGTGTGTGTGTGTGTGTGTGGGGTTTAGTGTAAATGAGTAAAATAAAATACGTAATTTGACTTATACCATTGATTTTATAACCCTATAAAATCAATGGACTTATACACAAGATTTTTTTTTTTTCAAAATATTATTTTACTTGAATAAATACATAAACAAACATTAATTCAGTATATTGTTCTTACGAGAGTCAAACCTGGTATGTTCAGGTTTTTATGAAACTTTCAGTTTCGAAAACGATTAAGTATAACGATTATTTTTGCTGTGAAAAATAACGTATAGCAGTTTTGGCTGCTCAAGCATGTACGTAGCGAAGAACAGATTTATATTTGGCACTCACAAATCTCCAAAGCTCGAAAAATTATCTCAATACACCTCGTACTTTATTTCTGTGTTTTGCAGCCGTCACTAAACTAAATTGCGTCTGTGTCCAGCGATCTTTATTCATTCAAAACTTTTTAATTATCCGCAAGGTTGATTGCGCCAAACAAAAGCCGTGCTGTCAGCCAATATCACCTCGGTGAACCTAGTTCACCGAGGTGATACCATGACAGTGCTTCCCTTTGGCATTGCCGGCTACACTGAACTGGCAAAATGTTGCCTTTGGTAAAATTTATATATTTATTTTGGTCTGCATGCACTCAATTTGCACCAGGCGTATAAGTGAGTTGGGTTACTATGGAGATAGCAATATTGTGGTGATAGCCGACACCACCGCTTCACCTTTTACCGCATAGCTCTCCAATATGATATATTTTGCAATTTCTTCTTTGTACACTTTTATTTCACCTCGTCGACAAATAGATGCTTTTTCTAAGGTTTTGAATTATGTTGGTGATTTGGCATCGCTCGCAATTCGCGTCGTGTCACTATTAATGGCTTTCTTGTTCTAAGATCTTTACCCCGGCGCGGGCGGTACAGTGCCAGGTGGCAACATAATACTGTCGATGGATGATTTTTGGCAATTTACTCGGAGAGGTTTTTCGATTTATTACCTAGTCCTTTACTTCTCTACTGATTTGGCATCGCTCGCAATTCGCGTCGTGTCACTATTAATGACTTTCTTGTTTTAAGATGTTAACCCGGTCGGTACAGAGCGAGGAGGCAACAGAATACTGTCGACGGATGATTTTTGGCTAAAATGGGTGCGTGTACTTATGTACGCGCGATAGAACTTTTAATTCTTTGTCGTGTTTTAAAAACCCTTCTCCACTCGACCCCTTCGATCCCTTCTACCCTCAGAAGCCTTCGACCCCTTCGACACCTCGACCCCTTCGAGACCTCGACCCCTTCGACTCCTCCGACCCCTCCGTCTCCTCCACCTCTTCGACCCCTGTGCCTCCTGCGACCCCTCTTCAATACAAAAAAACGTCACAAAAATTTTGTTTCGTTATTATTTATTAAGCACAAAATAAAATATAAAATAAAAATCGTTTTTCAAAACAAGCTTTTTTAAAAAATGTACTAATATGAATAAAAATAAGTTTAGGTTTTCGATCTGTTTTCAAAGAGCTTGTTGCAAAATGTTCATAACAAATTCATTGGACAGTGATTGTTTGATAATAAGCAAGTATTTGAAAACAAATCGAAAACCTAAAATTATTTTTATTAATTTTAGTAATTTTTTTATAAAAAGTTATTTTTAAAAAGGATTTTTATTTCACATTTTATATACCTACTCTGATTTCACCTTCTCGAGAAATTACTCTTCTATATAGTTGTCTGCGTGGCGTGGCGCGGTGAGTGCAACCACGGTGTGCCACGGTTTGTTTTGCTTGTGGAAGTAGTAAATCGCGACCGGCATTATAGTGACAGCGGGTGCCCCTTGGCGGCACAATTTCGCCAGCTGGTGCGGGAGAGGTTACACTGGCAAGTATGCTGGCATCAGAAAAATATTCAGTTCATTCTGTCAACATTACGTACCAACAAATTATTGTACAAATAAACGTTTATTTTGAGGCCTTCTCTGCTGTAGAGTTTAAAATCTGTACGAATGACTATTCGAAATTTAAATTTAGGTTTTTGAAGATTGTATCGGCTGGGGTCTAAAAGGAATAAGTAGTTGTATGCACATTTCAGCGTTCGATTGCGATTTGATTGAAAAGGAGAACGTAACATTTTGCTCAAATATATCTCTGGTGTTTGGTAAGAAGGGCATAACAGAAAAATGTTCATTTTATAGGAGAGCAATTCAAAGGTTTGAAAAATTCTCCAAAATGTGCTAGTTATTTAATTAATACCCAAAATATGCAGTAAAATTATAAAAAATAAATTAAGTTTATGTCACCTATTCACGAGAAGATTGAATGAGTATTAGTAGGTTTTTTTAATTACATATGCCCTTAGGATAACAACATTTTTATATGATATGTAGACATGTTGACAACTTTTTAAGTTCTAAGGGCATAAGTACATACTTCAATTTAAAATGAAATAAACAAAAAAAATGTAGTGAAGTTTGTATTTTTACAAAATGATAAAACACATTTATAGTTGTTAATATTAATCACATCTAACTGAACTACTATAGGAACAAGTAAATAAGGTTAATCGGAGTCAGTATCCTGTAGATCCGGGTCATTATTTGTGAGTCCGGTAAGGTCTGGCAAACCTATGTAAAATTGGTGGAAAATTTGCGGTATGAGTGGCAATAAATTGAAAACAACTAAAGTCAACTTAATTAGTTACAGAATAACCTAAAAATGTTCAATAATGCTACAGAATAACCTAAAAATGTTCAATAATGCTACAGAATAACCTAAAAATGTTGAATAATACTTATGTTTTATTGCACCTCACCAAACCGTCCAAATGATTACAAAATAAATACATCAAAATAAAGACCAACATACCTTTGAGTTTCACCAGACAACGCTTTTCAACATTGTTATTTAAAAAACATTACAAACATTAATGCCTATCGCGATAATTCTTTCGGCGTTTTTCATCTAATTTTTCGGTTTATTTTTTCCGCTATTAAAATTTTAATGCTCATCTTCCCTATTCTAGCACCAAACCAAAGAAGAACACCCAAATAATATCAGCTGATCAATGTTGACTGACTCTCAGCTTTTTTTTTTCTAAATGTGAAATGATGGATACTACGCCCATCATAATGTACTGAATATGAAGGGCATACCTCGAAGTAATATGCTATTACCATGGAACAACCGAAATATATTTAGTGTAATACTAAAGCCATATAATTAGAAAAGTCAATAATAATAGACAATAGAAATCCATTTATAAAATGGACAATAGAAATCCATTTATAATAAAAAGGACATTTCAATTCTACTACAGGCATATATTGAGTTATGCCCTAAGGACCAAAAAAAAGTAACAAATATAACAAGAAATTGTAAACATATCTCGAGTTAAGCCTTCATAACCGCAAATTTTAATCGAAACGTGTTAATGCCCTTAATACCACACTATTTAGTATTGGCTGCAATCATCGTACAGTTATGCCCGTCTTACAGATCGAAAGAGAAAAAAAAATCGTGTCTACAACAGGTAAAAGTCGTAAATGGGCTCAAGTCGAGTTATGCCCTTCTTACCAAACACCAGAGATATTAAATCGGGTAAATTGTTTTTTATTTTTTTATCGAAACTCACACGGTTGGCTACATCACCTAAAACATCCATGATGTCAGCCCATAACACCGGGTGAACTTGGTGCCACGTCAGTGCCTCCCTTCGGTCGTGCCGGCTACACTGAACTGGACGGAAAACATAAACTATTTACATAGCCGTTTCGATCGACCTTTCATTAAGTGCGGTTGTATCAACCCGGGCGGGTTAAACCCTACCACCTAGTAATATAAGAAGGGGGTCATATCCCTTAGTCGCCTTTTATGACATACACGGGAAGAGATGCAGTGGGGCTATTCTTTTAAAGTACCGGCCCCAACCGGTATGTCGGATGCATCATATAAAAGATAAGGTATTTCAATTATGGATTACTGTTTACACAGGTGTCCATGTACATTCTCCCCCAATTTCAGAGTGACTGTAAATGCGGCCCCTGGCATGTCGCCAGGGCGCCGACGACGGCGCGGGGGGAGCCCGCCTACACATTACGTCATAGGAAGTCTGTTGCGAACACACGCGTCGCCTTCTAAATAAAACTTTCCCGAAAAATAGGCGTATGGTAAAAAAAAATATTTACAATATTTAATAGGTACTTACTTTTAGAATTACATTTAAATGTGCTTTTAAAACTAAGCGTACATTGCACAATGACACATAATAATATATTCGGTCAGTACTAGGATGCATTACCGCTCGATCGTTGCGAGGTTGACCGCGGCAGTAAATAATAATAATAAAAAAAAAACCTGCGGAGTTTCTTACCGGTTCTTCTTCGTGGGTGTAATCGTATCGGGGAGAACAAATTGTGACAAGCTCGAGTGAAGTTTTACTGCCAAATGAAACAATAAATAATAATGCACATCGGGCTTTAGAAAAAGAGATAATCCGGTTGCAGAGCGTCATCTCTGTCGCACTAACTCACAGGTCTCGGTGCGAGAGGGACGAGGCTCTACAACCGGATTGTCTCTTTATAAAAGCCGATGTGCGTGCATTATTTACTGCCGCGTACAGTTCCAGACAGCAAATAATGCGCGTCGAGCTTTAGAAAGAGACCATTCGGTTGTAGAGCGGAGGAGGTTTTTTTTTTTTTTTGGAAACTGACACGGTTTGCTACATCACCTACAACATCCGCGATGTGAGCCCATAACACCGGTTGAACTTGGTGCCACGTCAGTGCTTCCCTTCGGTCGTGCCGGCTACACTGAACTGGACGGAAAACACAAACTATTTACATAGCCGTTTCGACCGACCTTTCATTCAGTGCGGTGGTACCAACCCGGGCGGGTTAAACCCTACCACCTAGTAATATAAGAAGGGAGTCATATCCCTTAGTCGCCTTTTACGACATACACGGGGAGCGATGCAGTGGGGCTATTCTTTTAAAGTACCGGCCCCACACGGTACAGTACCGGCCCCACACGGTACAGTACCGGCCCCACACGGTACGGGAGGTTCTCAATTCGACTGTATTTTCTTTATTATAATTTCTTTTCATGTTTGTTACCTCATAACTTTCGACTGGGTGATTCGATTTTGAAAAAAGGAGGAGGTTCTCAATTCGACTGTATTAATTTTTTATTTTTTTATGTTTGTTATCTCAGAACTTTCGACTGGGTGAACCGATTTTGAAAATTCATTTTTTATTTGAAAGCTGGTGGTTTCCGTGTGGTCCCATTTTAATAAAATTTGGTCAAGATCGGATTGGATAGCGAGGCGGAATCGCGAGGCCTTCGGCCTCGCGATTCCCCCGAGTACATTAATAGCGAAAAATTGCTAAAAAAAACCGTGAGATAAAAAACTATTTAAAAAAATATAAAAACCGCCTTCAAAAATGTATGAAATAAACAAAAATCGAATCCTAGAGGTGAAGGCGGTGCTAAAGAAGGCTACACAAATCACAACACCGCCTTCAACTCTAGGGTAAAATTTTTTTTTATTTCATCATTTTTGAAGGCAGTTTTTATATTTTTTTAAATAGTTTTTTATTTCACAGTTTTTTTTTATTAATTTTTCGCTGTTAATGTACTCGGCGGAATCGCGAGGCCGAAGGCCGAGCGATTCCGCCTCGCTTTCCAATCCGATCTTGACCAAATTAAAATGGGACCACACGGGAAGCACCAGCTTTCAAATAAAAAAAGAATTTTCAAAATCGGTTCACCCAGTCGAAAGTTCTGAGATAACAAACATAAAAAAAAAATAAAAAATTATAAATAAAATACAGTCCAATTGAGAACCTCCTCCTTTTTTGAAGTCGGTTACTTACTGAATGTTTCAGATATAAATTTTCGCTGTGATTTTGTGTAAAGTTTCTTTCTAGTCAAGTAGAAACAAGTTTTTAGATTCAGCTTTCCAATTCTTAGTTCCTATTCGTGCATCGGCCCAATATGGAAAAAGTTTCGAGTGTCGCGTGCGATATCAAGGAGACGCAAAACGAATCGCTGCAGGCGAAATGTTTCTTGCACCATTATCATTACCCTTGTGTGGCACTGCGGCCTTTAAAAGTATCAGAAAATACAGGCAAGAACAGATGTTATTATAATACAAAACAATAAAACCCGACTTATAAAAAAAAATTAAGGAAACAAAGAAAGATAAGTAGAAAATGGTATAGTCGGGCTACCTGTCTAGGTATTCGAATCCAGCATTTCGACTGCAGCATTTTTTACTGATCTTTCCATGTTTCCTTCATTTTTAGGGTTCCGTATTCATACGGAATACTAAGCCTACGTCGTCTTTGTGTATGCCTGTCTGTCCGTCCGAGGGCTGCATTTTTTCAACCGTAATAAGTAGCCGGTTGAAATTTTCACAGAGTATGCGTTATTTATTATAGCCAATATGACAACAAATAATAAAAAAAAATAATTAAGGGGTTACTCATAAAATCATCATAATTATGTGGATGAGCCAGCGCCTTTCTACCAAATTGTCTCTGAACTAACATTTCAACAACAAAACTATGAAGCGAAAAGTATGAAAATGGTCACCGATAGATGGCGTGGGGAGGATACGAAGGACTCAAAGAATATAAAAAAGTAATAAGTACTATAACATTAAAAAATATATATATATATATATATATATATATATATATATATATAATATAAATTTTATATATTTTATATATATATATATATATATATATATATATAAGTAAAACTAAATTAAACTACATACGTGGTCAACTCAGAAAACACAAGAAGAAGATGAGGTTTAGGATTTGAGGAGATAGTCTTTCAACAGCAGCACTCTGAATGTGTGGATGAATAGTACGTAATCGAAGAGGAAGTTCGTTTTACATGCATGCAGCGGCAACTGAGAAAGAGTCAGTATAAAGGATTGAGGAGTGGGATGGGATAGCTAAGACAAGGCTGTCGGAGGATCTTAATGGGGCACCGTAGGAAGAATAAAATTAGAAAAGTTCGGATAGGTATTTAGGAGCGGCAGGGTCATTTAGTGTGTAGTACAAGAGAGAGAGTAAATGGAAATTTCTGCGAAATTATCTTGAAGGTAAAGAAAAAAAAATCAACATGGATATTTATTTATTGCTAGACTTTGGGCATGTCGTGTCCTCGAAATAAAAACTGCAATACAACATTAATAAAATGCTATTATGTAGGTGGTGCCTCACTAAAATTCATTGGCCAGAGCTGCCACTGATGATTGACGTCGAGGTAGCAAACATCACTATGAGAATAGTTATCATTGCGTTATTTAAATGTAAATGACAACTTTCGGAACTAGTGGATTAAATGTGTGGTTTATAAAGTTTATGAATGAGAGAAGGATTTAATGAGTCATCATAGCAATAAAAAACCGAATAAAGTACATATATTCGTAAAATTCGAAACAAACCTGTGTATTTGAAATCCATTATAGAAAGCGAGACCCAGCTATGTAGGTGCCACGGGGACACCGTGTCTGGTATATGCCGGTACCCCACACCCACACGCCTATAGAAGGGTGTTGCCATGCTGAAGCCCCCCAACAATACTTTAACCAATATCCGGATGTTTACAAACATTAATCTCTTTACAACGCCGACACTAATGGCCGATGTTGATTACTGTTTGGTGAATAGAATATTCTGTATAGTCGGTGTTAGTTGTTAATGCAACAATAAGCTTACCTACTTGCATACTATGTTAGCGAGTATATTTTCTCATTAAACAGTGCCAACTCAATACATTCTTGTAGGTAGAACTCTACTTTAATTACATATTTAGCTAGAGGGATAGTTTGTAAAAAAAACTCGTATCGTCTTGCTTAAGTCCCAAGCCCTGATCGAAGAAATGTTTATTAAAGACAAATTTCTTCCAGTCAATTTTAACCGATTGCGGTTTGTATACAATTTACTTATCTTCCGTTTGTGACATTCCTGTGCTCTATTTAACTCAAGGAAACATATTCTGAAGCAAAGTGGATTCCCCGTAAGTTTGTTGTTAGATAAATACACTATAGTAAAGACTTTCTCAAATTCTCAACCCAAAAAAACCCATGGATTACATCAGGACTAGTGAGATGCATAAGAAAAAGGAATAGCCTGCACAAAAAAAGCAAAAAAGAACCCCGACGACCATTATACACAAGCAACATATTATACAACTTACAGAAATATTTGTAATCGTGGCACAAAAGTCGCCAGGGAAATTCACTTTAAGGTCCAACTGGAAACACACGCTAAAAATCCTAAAAAGCCTTCCACTAAAAGCAAAGGCCATCCCATTAGTACTGTTGAAAGTTGAAAATAGTGAGACGGAATATGTAAACTCAGTAAATGCTTTTTTTGCTTCCATTGTGAAAAAAATTGCATCTAAAACCCTAGTAGACTTAAATACAAGTGAAGCTGGCTTAACACATAATATCGTTGATGAATATACTGCTAACTCTTTCTTTATGCACCCTACTGATGCCTTTGAAGTTAATAGAATTATTAATGAGCTAAAAGCAGAGAGTGCAGGAGGATAGGATGAAATATCATCAAGGTTTATTAAACATACGAAAATGTTTCTTTTGAGCCAATATCATACATCGTAGTCTCTCTCTCTCTACTGGCATATTCCCCAGGGCCTTTAATAAATCAATAATATGCACAATATTATATCAATAATATTTAAAGCGGTGATAAAAATACCGCTTCTAATTATCGCCCTATTTCGCTTCTACCCATACTGTCAAAAATATTAGAGAAAATCGCCAAAAATAGGTTGAACAACTTTCTAGAATTAAATCTAAATCTGAATTAATAACACCAAATCAGTATGGATTTCACGCAAAACTATCAAGTGAGAATGCAGTAGTGAACTTGACAAACTTCCTATCCAAAAACCTTGATGACGTGAAACACTGCATTGGTGCCTTCTTGGACCTAGCCAAAGCTTTCGATACAGTTTAAAACCCAATACTTTTGGTTACAGGTATCAGGGGGATACCATTGCCGTGGTTTGAATGTTACTTATCAGAAAGAACGCAAATGATAGAAATACTAGAAGTAAGGACCTTGATATTAGCTATGGTGTACCGCAGGGCAGTGTTCTGGTTATATTAACGACCTCTGCAAACTTAAAATGCTCGAATGTACAATTTACACATATGCAGATGATACCGCACTAATATTCACAGCTGAAAACAGGGACCTTTCTTTTAGGAGGGCTGAGGATGGATTAAGGGTGGTGATGAGGTGGCTCGATAGAAACATTTTAACATTAAATGTGGGGAAAACTAAATATCTGAGTATCAGTATGCGTACCGCTTATCTAATTGACGATACACGTAAACTACAAATACATAAGTGTAATAATAAAATAGATAATGGATTTGAGCGATTAGATTCCATACGCTACCTTGGTGTGATTCTGGATGAGAGGCTATGCTGGCAACATCACATTTCTTCTCTGGCGTCCCGCGTGCGTCGACTAATATATGTATTTTCAAGGGATTAAGTAATGTGACCGACAAAGCCCACCTCAGGTCAATTTACCTAGCGCTAGTACATTCGATAATTACCTATTGCATCACGGCATGGGTGCAACAGTCAAAACCCGACTACTGCAACTTGAACGGGCACAGAGAGTCGTTCTTAGGGTATTAATGAAAAAGCCGTTCAGGTATCCTACTCGCACATTGCTCAACGAGTGCAATGTGCTAAGCGTGCGCAAGTTGTTCATAACAAAACTTATACAATCTCAATACCGCTCAAACCACAATAGAGGAATCGAACAACCTGCGCACCACCATGACAAGCGGGACGGCCGCCGTGGCGTGGTGCCTGCAACTAGGATCTGGTGCTCCAATCGTTTTGCTTGGTTTCTTGAACCTTATGTCTACAATAAAATAAGCAAGAAATATAGGTCGATGATAAAAACATGATTTTAACAAAAATATATTTGAATGGCTTTTATTCAAAGATTACACTGAAACTGAAAAAAGTTCTGACTATCATGCGATAAATAATAAAACCGACTTCCTAAAAAAAGTAGATTTCATACATTTTTGAAGGCGGTTTTTATATTTTTATTTTAAATAGTTTTTTAGTTCTACTTTTTTTAGGAAGTCGGTTTTATGTTTTTTAAAACTTTTTTTTTATTTCACAGTTTTTTTAGTAATTTTTTGCTAATGTACTCGGCGGAATCGCTCGGCCTTCGGCCTCACGATTCCGCCTCGCTTTCCAATCCGATCTTGACCCAATTAAAATAGGACCACGTAGCCTCGATAGCTCAGTGGTGCAGACAGTCAACTGTCGCTATTGAATGTTAAGCAACGCTGGGTGCGGTCAGTACTTGGATGGGTAACCGCTGACCGTTGGAGGCTGACCGAGGTTCGGATTCCTCGTAAAACTGTAGGTCCCTTCCCTCCTAATCTTACTTGGTGGTAGGGTTTAACCCGCCCGGGTTGGTACCACCGCACTGAATGAAACACCGGTCGAAACGGCTATGTAAATAGTTTGTGTTTTCCGACCAGTTCAGTGTAGTCAGCACGATCAAACGGGGAAGCACTGACATGGCACTTAGTTCACCCGGTGTTATGGGCTGACATCACGGACGTTGTAGGTGATGTTGCCAACCGTGTCAGTTTCCAAAAAAAAAAAACCTCAGGGTTATCCCCTTTCAAAAAAAAAAAAAAAAAGAATTTTCAAAATCGGCCCACAATTGACGGAGCAGTCGCGTAACAAACATCCAAAAAAGAAAACATACCGGCGAATTGAGAATCTCTTAGGTCTAAAGTAAATTGCTCGTGAAGACAAATGCAACAAGCCCAAACACAATGGGTTTATCATGTGTAGTTTAGGAGTTCCTATCGCCACCTTCCGTCTCCATCCTCATCTTGTATTGCAAAGACAAACCCTTCGGTTTCCCCAAAGAGGTCCCCGAAGCGTAGCCAGTGCATGGAAGCAAGTTTGTGTACACCCGGTCCCGCGAGAGACCGGAAGTACCTACCGTGCAGCTCCTTGCCTTTCCATAATTCCATGCGGTCCTCGGTGCTCAGTACAACCGGCTTCCGCCAGTTCTCTTTTACCATGCTCAGCGGGGTAAGGCCTTTATCGCTGGTGACGACATGGCGATGCATCTCACAATCAGTGTTTTCCAAAAAGTACTCACGGAGGTTGCATACCTCGCGGTTGTGCAGGTTCTTGGCATTTAACATACCTCGACCCCCACACTTCCGCGGGATATACAACCTCATGACCGATGATCGTGGGTGATGCATACGGGATTTCGTCATCAGCGTCCTGACCTTTCTGTCCAGCGAGTCCAATTCGGTCTGAGTCCATCTGAGAATACCGAAGGTATATACGAGCACAGGCATGACCCACCCGTTATAGGCACGAATTTTATTGCCGCCTGACAAAAGGCTATTTAGCATTTTTGTAAGACGGTGAAAAAACTTTTCCTTAACTGATTGTTTCATGTCCGTATCCCGTATGTTGAGAGCCTCCGATTTTCCCAGATATTTATAGGATTCGTCTTCGGAGAGAGCTCGAACATTCATGGACTCCGACAACTGTATGCCGCCGGAGTTCACGATCACACCTTGTTCCACATGGATGGTCCCACATTTTTCCAAGCCGAACTCCATTCCAATGTCGTTGCTGAAGCCTTCAGTTATCTTCATCATCGACATTAGTTCGGTGTCTGACTTGGCAAACAGTTTGAGGTCATCCATATAAAATAAGTGCGATATTCGAGAGCCTCCTCTTCGAAGACAGTAGCCCAGCTCTGAGTCCTCAAGCAGAGTGGTAAGAGGGTTCAGAGCCAGACAAAACCAAAGCGGACTCAGACTGTCTCCCTGGAAGATCGCCCGCCGTATGGGAATCCGGTCGTCTGCAACCGAAGTCCGTTGGCCACCTGGCACACGAACGATAGTACTCCATTGTCCCATACATGCGCCAAGGAATTGACAGATATTCGTGTCAGTTTTGTATAGTTTTAGTATCCTTAGCAACCACGTATGGGGCACGGAGTCAAAAGCCTTCTTGTAGTCTATCCAGGCAGCAGACAGGTTCTTCCGATTGCGTCGGACCTGCTGACAAACGGTCATGTCTAGTACCGCGGGAACCAGCCCGACATCCATTCTGAGCAACGGACAAGATGTTATTGTCCTTTATGTGAATTGATATTTTGTGTGTCAGAATGGATGTCAGGAGCTTGTAGATAGTAGGCAAGTCAGTGATTGGTCTGTAATTTTTGGGTTCCGCAGTGCTACCAGATTTATTATGTTCATGAATTAATGCATGGGTCGTGCATGGGTAAACCGTGCTTCACACATCACAGTCCCAGGACTAGCCTGGAAGCAGAAATTGTAATAAAATGCAATGCTCATGTTTTTTCATCTGTTTATTCATGTTATTAATAATATATAAGTGTTGTTTTGTATATTTTCTTATTAAAAAATTTTTTTGATGTAGATTTTTTTGAAGTTCTGGATCGCATGAATCGAACTTTATGCCGTGCTGGATAGTTCCTTAATGTTTATTCATACAGACATAAAGTAAATGCATAATGGCTACTAAAGTCGGTCTACAAGATGTTTTACCCCAGTTCATGAATTCGCTTATGAAGTTCTCGAGCACGTTCAATTTCCGCCGCCGCGAATCTAAATGTGATAAAACGGAACGGCTCCGGATCACGCGACCAGGCTTGGACCTGCCTGACTATCTACTACAGCGATGGAGCGAATTTCCCAATTCTATAAGCCAAATGAAGTTGTCTAAGGCGAGGGAGCTTCGAGTGTGAAAGTTTCTGGAAAGTTCAAATTATTCGGAAAACTTCCGTTAATGGCAATTAAGCAGTTTGTTCGTTGCTCTTGTGTAAATAAATTACTTTGATTTTCTTCCACACGATACCACGTAACCCGCAGTACATTTATGCCTACACTAAACGTTACAAATCAAAGTTAGTATTTTTTGTAACAGTATGAAAATTTGTTTTTATTTTAACGGTGCAGCTGAATGAAATTTTGTGATAATGAAATTCCGCAGAAGCACCAATCATTGAAGCATCACCCTTTAATCTAAAGCCTGGATAGAAAGCTGATACAAAATTAGCATACAGCGTCACGCGTGGAGTATTATCAGTGGAAATTCGGAAAAGGTCAACGGAATATCACTTAGCTATGTATGATACCGATTACTGACATGATAATTTTGCATTGCAAATTTTCATTGAAGCCCGGTTTTCGAGTCTCGGCTGAGTTAAATATAGAAACATAATCGTAGAAATTTTGCATAGGAAATTATCAATACAGTGGAGGGGCTTATAGAAGCTGCTTTCCACGCTTAATGTACCTAGTTAATTTAATGTACCTGGTTAGTGTAAACTATACAGTTTATCATATGCATGGCAACTAGGTCATGACGGGGGGAGGACTAGCCGTTAATGACGGATAATTGATCGAGCAGGTTGAAGGGTACGTATACCTCGGTACAATTCTGCGGCTTGGAAGGACAGACGAATGGTCGATGAGAAACTGGGCTGGTCTGCCTTCGGAAAGTTAAAATTCGCCCTTAGGTCTGACCTTCCGCAAAATTTTAAGATCCGCATATATGACTAGTGCCACCTAGTGCATCCTCCCGGTTATGAAGTACGAGTATGAAACGTGGACTCGACAGTCGCTATTGTCTAAAGGTTGAAAGTTGCCCCACGCGCGAGAAATGGAGCGAGCTGGGCAACTTCTAGAAATATGCTACGTGATATGGTGCATATCGAATGCAATCCGCCGACGTACCAAAGTAGTTTATAGGACACTGAGTCAGCCGAAGAGACGACAGCCGTTGGAGCAACCGTTTCCTACACTGATGGCCGTGGACAGGAAAACGTAGTGTGGGAAGATCACCAGGCAGGCAGGACGACGACATAAAGTAAGCCGGCGGAAAACAGTGGTTCCTTACCGCTGAAGGATTTTTTTTTTTTATTATTTTATTTTATTAAACAGGGATTAATACAGAGACAGGAAAAAGTTAACATAAAAAATAGTACACAATGTGATTTATGACCTGCCTCCGCTACACAATCCTCCAAAACACAGTTTGTGAATAAAATGACTAATCAACTAATACAATAAAAAAAAAGAAACAAAAGGATACAATTTTAAATTTTATTATTACAATTTTAAAAACAAACAAACATGTACAATACTGCAATACTGTAGCGAGAGAGCGTGTTTCGCGGTGTGTAATGTAACTATATACTTGCATCTTACATCTAGTTTTCACTGTTTTCCAGCATCTTACGGACATTAAATTTGTAGGCTAGCGTCGACTTGTGGAACATGTCAGACAAGTTTAATTTTTTATTATACCTGTCACACATTCTGCGAATAGGTGCTCGCATACCGGCATTTGTGGAGGCTACGTTCACGTGAAATAAAGTTGCAGAGCGAGTAGGTTTTCCGGGCAAATGGAAATTAATAAGGCCTAATAGGTCAGGACAGTCATACGAGCTTACACAAATGTTACGCAGTACAGATGCGTCCAGCATATTGCGTCGGATTTCTAGCTTGGGAAGGTGGTACTTAACAGTCAAGACTTCGTATGATGCCTTTGAGTGAGTAAGACGAAAGTGCATTGCACGCAGGTACTTCCTCTGAATCATTTCTATTTTGTGTGAGTATTTTGCATAATAAGGATTCCAATGAGGAAAATTGAAGAGGCCCATGTCCAGCAGTGGATGCATATATTCTGACTGACTGACATGGCAACATTGCATTGATGCTAACACCAGCAAGTTTGGTATCGCTATAGATTATATTTTCTTTCATGGCGTTTCGTTTTTGGGCGAGATTTTCCCGTACTACCGTACCGTACCGTATAATATATGAGTACTCTGCAGAATTTAAAAATATTTATAAAAAAAAAAACAATAATGATTCGATGGGCAAACGCGACAATCATTATTTAGGTACCTATTTTATAATGTATAAAACAATCCAATTGCATAATTTGCAACCTGTTCGGAGAAAAATATAAAAAAAACCGGCCAAGTGAGAGTCGGACTCGTGCACCGAGGATAACCGAGGTTTCTGCACCATCAAACCAAGGTTGAAAAAGCACGTTTCTTGGGGGACATCCCCTTAACTTTAGATTTTTTTATTATTTCTTGTTATATCCGCCATTATAAGACATATTCTGTGAAAATTTCAATCGGCTAGCTATTACGGTTCCAAAGACACAACAGTAGGACAGACAGACAAACGGCGTAGGCTTAGTAATAGGCTTCCGGACGGGGTATGGAAACATAAAAAATATTTTAAAGTGTTAATAGAATATAAATAGTAATAAAATCTTGTTTAATTTTTTTTTATATTTGGGATGGTACTTAAAAAAAACGAGATAAAATCATCGATTGAAAAAATATTACAACCAAAAAGTAACGTTAAGTTGAGTGTAATCTTACTTTAGGTAATAATCTTGTTGTCAAGGTTTTTGATTGGTTGATGCGAGGTGTAGTTTGGTTGCGTGTGTGTGCGTGTGACCTTGTATGTGCACGGCGAGGTGTAGTTTTGAAGCCTCACTCTATTGCTGGCTGCGTTCTCTGTCTATACTATTTTTCTTTATCAGAGGTTGGGAAATATAACATTCTACAACACTCTGAAATGTGATGACCTGCTAGCTACGAGTAGGTGAATAATACAAGCTGTGCTGTGGCCTGTCCGCCTGTGTGTGACACGAGCTGTGGTGTGGTACAGTCGACACTCGACTCTATGACGGAGGTTACACGCTCAGTTTGGTATCAGTTCAGTCCATCAGTCTGGTTAAACTGACGCCAGACTGACCGATTCTATTGACCGATGGACTGATGGATCAGACTGATGGATTTTTAAATATTTTGATAATTTTCGTCAATCTAGCCAGGGTAGACTGACGGACGACAGACTGATAGTGCGAATGCATTTTACGTCTGGCGTCAGTCTGGCGTCAATTTGGTCGTGATCAAGGTCACTGACTGAACTGATGCCAAACTGAGCGTGTAACGTCCGTCTAAGAGTGGACATACTGCTCTAGGCCCCTGTCACACTTATTAAATTTTTTATTTATTTATTTATATTAAACACCAACAGAGTACACACAGCATTAAAACATAGAAGACTCATGTCATGACACAAATAGTACATAGTAATTATGTGCACTCCAATGACAGGTGAGCACAGCAAGCTTAATACGAATATAAAACTAAATATAAAAGTAAAATAACAAAGATTTAAATCAGAATAAAACAACGACAACTACATCTTAAAAATAAAACAAATACAAATAGAACACAAAAACTGAGTTAAAAACAATACAATTATATTAACTAACAAAAAAAAAACATGTTTACTATAATATGTATGTAGAAAAAAAAAATACCTCTATCATGATGTTATATAGAACGCCTTAAATAAACGTTTCATTTGATCCATTTATCCATACCTAGGTGTGAGAACTCCATGCCGGAAGTGCAGTTTCGACAACGGACTGTACGGGCGGAGCTTCTCTCCCTAGACGTCAGGAAAGCGAGTGGGCCGGATAGGATTCCTGCATTGGTGTTAAAAAGGTGTGCTCACGAGCTGGCTCCAGTGCTGACGCGCCTATTCCGTCTCTCCTACTCCAATGGCCGTGTGCCGGCGGCCTGGAAATCTGCGTTTGTGCAAGCGGTCCCCAAAAAGGGTGACCGCTCAAACCCGTCAAACTACATACCGACCTATAGCGATTACCTCCCTTCTCTGTAAGGTGATGGAACGCATTATAAATGCGCAGCTCATGAAGTACCTAGAGACGAATGACCTCATCAGCGATCGGCAATACGGCTTCCGGCCAAAACGATCTGCTAGTGATCTCCTAGCGTACGTCACTCACCTTTGGGGGGAATCGCTTGAAGGTCATGGTGAATCCTTGGCAATTGGCCTTGATATTGCCAAGGCATTTGACCGGGTTTGGCACAAGTCGCTCTTGGGCAAATTGCCGGCTTACGGACTTCCTTCTGGCCTCTGTGACTGGGTCGCCAACTTCCTACATGGGCGTAGCATTCAGGTCCTAGTGGACGGTTGCTCGTCGGACGCCATGGCAGTGAACGCCGGCGTACCACAAGGATCTGTGTTGTCACCCACGCTGTTTCTTCTGCATATCAATGATATGCTGTCTCTGGGCAACATACATTGTTATGCAGATGACAGTACGGCACACGGATCCTACACCAGTCACCCTTCAGCCAGTCGGGATATTGTGGATGAGAAGAGGCGAAGACTTGTGTCTGAGCTCGAACACACACTCGGCTGTAATTCCGAATGGGGCCGTAGTAATTTGGTCGAGTTCAACGCTTCCAAGACACAAGTTTGCGCGTTCAGTGCGAAAAGAGCGGCGTTCACACCGGCTCCTTCATTCCAAAGCACGTCGCTTAAATTAAGCGAACACCTCGGGGTCCTCGGAGTCGAACTGTCGCACGACCTGAACTTTCGTCGCCATATCGAGGGGAAGGCCAAGCTGGCTTCTAAAAAGCTGAGCGTACTCAATAAGGTGCGACGGTACTTCACGCCGGACCAAAAGCTTATTCTGTATAAATCGCAGATAAGGTCCTGCTTGGAGTACTGCTCGCACCAGTGGGATGGCTCTGCCAAATACCAGCTTGCGCCTCTGGACTCAATCCAGCGTCGAGCCGTGCGACTAGTGGGTGACCCCGAAGTGTCCTGCGATCTAGAACCACTGCAACACCGTAGGGATGTCGGCTCCCTAAGTGTGTTCTATCGCTTATTCCATGGGGAGTGCTCGGAGGAGCTGTTTAATGCGATCCCGCCGTCCCCTTTCCACCTTCGCACCACGCGCACTGGGCAGGGATTGCATCCCTACACGCTGGACTTACCGCGGATGCGTACCAATCGATTCTGCAGATCTTTCCTCTACAGAACCGATAAACTCTGGAACGCTCTCCCTGCCCATATATTTCCCCTCAAGTACAGTCTCGGGTCCTTCAAGAGGGGCGTGAATGGGCACCTGTCAGGCCGGCATGGCATTCGCAACCCCCGCATACGGCCGAATGTCCTTGGGCGTCGTTAGACACCTTATGGGTGCTTCGGCGTCATATGTCGCGCTGTCAATAAAAAAAAAAAAAATTGAGCATGTGAGGCAAACGAGTATACATGCGATTACGATACATTAATAAGCGTTCTATATTGTACGAGTAGGTATATGTGTAGTCTTTCTTTAGAGCAGATTCTAGCTACGCACGCTCCACGTTGCGACGAGACGGACGACGGACAGGCGGCGCTTCCCGACGACGACCACGGTCGAGGTCGTGGCAATGACATTGCCAGCCAGCGGATCAGTAGAATGTACTTACATCATCCGTCTCGTTGCACTAGTTGTGTATGTACCTACATACATGCCACTACATAAACTGATACATAGATATACATAAAAACCTTTATTGAACACACAACATTAACAAAAATAATTAAATCTAGACCTAAAAATAACTAAAGTAAGTATAAAAATAAATCTAACGTCTAAGTCGTCCATAGGGACCATGGGCATGGTCCCCATGATGGAAGCGGCGTTCCCCCTCTGGATCGCAAAGATATACATTCTTTGTTACTCTACAAATACATTACAAAGGTAGCATACATACAGTATAAAAATTAACATGCGGCGTAAAGGCGGACTTATCCTTAATATATATTTATTCCAGTCCACCTTTGGGTGTTTGAGACGAGCGTACATTGAAAGATAAGTAGGTAGTAAAAAAAAAATTTTTTTTATACTATAAAAATGTGAAATATGATAATAATTGCATGATAATAATTAGTAAACCAACCGCGGAAAGGCATCTTGAACTAACCTCTCCATTTAGCTTCGCCTTATTTAATGTGAGTCGGCTAAAAATAAAGTGTTTCTTTCCTTCTTTCAAGTTAGTCCAATTGCCGGTTTGGTTGGACTAGCTAGACTAAGGCGGTGGAAGTGGGTATAGTTATCAAGTTAATATTATGTAGATTCGGCCTTGCTGCTGCGACCGAGGCGCGAGGGTCGCGCTCGATCGCTCCGCTGCGTACGCGTATGCGTAGGTACGATGTTGAAAAATAACGTGAGCGCTGCTATGAGCGTTATAATTTTGTTGTATTCAGCTTAGTGATAAATTGTGTGCGCTGACCACGTTGTTTGTAGAATAGAAACGTAGCAACTCTTAATTATCAACATCTTGGAGAAACAAAGAAGTAGGTACAAGAGTTTTTTTTTTTTTTTTTTTTTTT
Organism: Nematopogon swammerdamellus; assembly: GCA_946902875.1. NCBI lineage: Eukaryota > Metazoa > Arthropoda > Insecta > Lepidoptera > Adelidae > Nematopogon > Nematopogon swammerdamellus. The sequence goes on from OX336333.1 coordinate 8,008,403, forward strand.
TTTTATGGAACCTGACACGGTTGGCTACATCACCTACAACATCCGTGATGTCAGCCCATAACACAGGGTGAACTAGGTGCCATGTCAGTGCTTCCCTTCATTTCATGTGTGCAAAGTGCACAAAGGCGACCTATCACAATGAGAGATTTATTCCAGTTAAAATTTTCTTACTGAAAAGTATGAAAGAAAAGACTCAGCCACTTGAGCATATTCTAGCTTTATTATTTCAATTGTGTTAAAACAATTTAAATTAAATTTTCGTTATAATAAAAAATATTGAGAGCGTTAGCGCAACTAACAGTTTCTTTTTTCATTAATTTGTAGAACGAAAGCCCCAAATCTAATACATAGTTGCCACCGGTAGTGATACGATCTGGACCCCTACCGTGCTAATTTTACTAGCACGACGAGTTCGAGCTGCGCTCGACTCGATCGGTCGCACAAGGCAAATTATTTTGGTACCGGCGTGCAGGTGAGTACGTATGCGAGTGTCGACCAAGTGACGAATTCTCGATCGAGTGTCGATCTACCAGTCTTGCCACTATTACAATTTTTTTACTAAATGTATTATGCTACCTAGAATGCAAAGCGCTCATTTTGCTAGGTATCAAACGGTCAATATGGTATGTATACTATTTTTCAGAATCTTTATGTTAATTAAAAGAGAAAAAGAGTATTGACTAAGTTGAAAAACGCGTATAAATTGAACACCCCGATATTTAAGAGTAGCTATTTAGTATTAGTAAAAATTACATCGTGGCAACACACACGATGTTGGTTGTCGGTCGGTCAGCCAGCTGTGTGAGTGATGACGACATTCATTTTGAATCTCTTCCCCTCAACCCTCCGCCCTTCCTCCAGCCATATTACCTAGCCACAAAAATACCCCGATAACGGTACTAACGAGGCGAGGCCGCGGTGAAGTGCGGGGGAAGCGCATTTATTCGAGGCGAGGTGCCTAGCCTATAATGCCTATATAGATATTCCGACGGGTAATACATTGCTGTAGATACCTAACTATCTAAAAATAAATAACTCCTGTATGTACCTACCTATTATTACCATATTTGGTTATACATTATAGCTCCACTACCGGTCACCTATAAATTAGTTACATAGTTAGGTACATACTTAGGTAGGTACTGACAAATTGATATGAGACGTGTACTTAGAACACAAGACTTTATTACGCACTAACTACGGTACCGTGCGTCTGGGCCGGTCGGTATTAATAAGAATAGCCCCACTGCATCTCTCCCCGTGCATGCCATAAAAGGCGGCTAAGGGATAAGGACACGATGCCGTGCTAAAGGGCGACAGGTTAGCCACCTGTCACATTGTCACGGTCCTTCCACCGAGTCATGCAGGAGGTGGGTTTTCATGCCTTACTTGCTGCTTGATGTAGTTAGGTATGTGTAGCACAACACCGATTACTCTGCTTACCCCGATTGTCAGGATGATGGTCGGGATATAGCGTGTGATATGTATGATGTGATGTATGTATGTATGTACCTAGGTACAGACTTTATTCTTATTTTATTTTAGTGATAGGTACATAAGTACCTACTTGTATTTTTTATCTATATTATTTGAGTAAATACTTAAATAAAATAAAGGAATGAACAACTTATAAATAAAATAATACATATTTAAATACCTTTCCACTAAATTCAATGAAAGGAATCGTTAATTTAACATATAACCAACTTTGAGATTTACTAAACTATCGCAAAAGTTGATCAAGATCAATCGAGTGTTTGGGTGAGCGTATACGTCAAAATGACTCGAAGTTCGAGCTCACATTTCGTACGACGGTACCAATAACTGTCAAAATGTGGTAGATCGACGTTCGAGTTCGAGTAGGCCACGTGACCGTTTCGTGCACTCACTCACTTGTACATTTGACAGCTACGACGGTACCAAATAAGCCTACTCGTTCATTTTGCTCGAACTCGTCGATCGAGTAAAATTACCACGGTCGGGCTGCTGATTTGTTGTTGATTTGCATCCGGTGCTCCGTGCGACGCTGTGCCAACTTCCTCTATGCGTCGGCAAACCGGCGCGGCGCGGTCGGATACTCGATGCGGCGGCCCACCGCATACCGTTCGCGCTTGAGGGCCGCGTTTCATGATGCAAATAGAACGATTTGATCCTATGATATCTTTGTTATGCAAAGCAATAGGTAAGAAAAAAAAATTACTTAAATAGTCGCTAAACAAAAAATTATAATATTTTCTTTTATAAAAAAAAACAATTCATTATTCTTGAGCCCTCATCTAAAGACCATAATATCGACACATCAACTTCATCAATAAACGTAGCATATAGTTAGGAAGTTATATTATTTTAACGTCTACATTAATTCAGTTTGCTTTCACAGTGTGAAAGCAAACTAAGTAGGGAATGTATTATTTTTTCCTTTATTTCACATTCTTAAAATTTTACATTAATTTTACATATATTATAAAAAAGTAATAAAAATACACAAAATTAATATAAAAATTAAGTATTATTTTATTATTAATGACTAGCGGTACCAGCGACTTCGTCCGCGAGGACTTAAATCTATCTCAGCGTTATAAAAGTATAGACACAGTAAGTCTACGATTTTATTATATGGATAGATATATATAGATAGATATTTTGACAGCATTTCTGTCGCCCTTATATTTTATAGCCCGACATTCCTCGCGAAGTTTCACAGCGTGTCAGATGGAGAGCTCCCACGGAATTTATCCTCGTTCGTGCACCGTGGCACGAGCGGTGACTTCCGGCGTGTGAGATTCAGTTCCGCCGCCTTCACAGCACGCGATGCCTCTATTTCGAAGGTGCTGGTTTCGGTGGGGTGGGGTCACCGAGCATACCTACGGGAGTGGCAACCGTCGAGCGCTAATATATAGGAAAATTAGCCGCATGTTAGAGCATTTGCACTAATATATAGCGCTGCTGCGGGATCGACCGTCAGTGCGCTCGCGACTTGGGAACGAAGAACACGTATATGTGCAGTACGCAAAATGGCGATTTGTGCAGTTCGTGCGTGTCGAAAGAGCTCAAGATCATCAGGAATGACAAAAGATGGCGTAACCTTTCATAATTAGGTCATTTTAATGATAATACAATGCTTAAAGCGTGTAAAATACAAAAATTGCGCGAGCTAGGAGCACGACTGCGCGCCATACTGGGCGCGTACACATGATAGGCAAATTTGACAGACTGGAAAGAAATTTGAAATCAATTATTGTATATGGGTGTTGTTAGTTTTTTTATGGCAATGACATGGATGAATTCAATTTATAATATGTATTGTTATTATTTCTTTAATATTACGTTTTCTATTTTTTATAATTATAAAACAAATATACCTATACAAAACTAATATATTGTATTATTATTATCAGTGATAGGAATAGGTAGGACTTATTTACCTAAACTTCGAGGAACAGAGTAAAAAATTGGAGACTTCCTTACGACAATATTTTTTTCCGTTTTAATAATACCTATTCATGGTGTTATAATTTCGCGATTTAAAAAAAGTGGCCGCCATTTTGAACTTTTTAGTAACTGGACAGATTGCTTTCAAAATCGACATCTGGGTGTCAGTGAATACGAATCTGTAGTCAAATTTAAAAAAAGTAGCCGCCATTTTGAAATTTTTAGTTACTGGACCGATTGCTTTCAAAATCGATATCTGGGTGTCTATGTAGGCTCTGAATACGAATCCGTTGTCAAAATTTAAAAAAAGTGACCGCCATTTTGAACTTTTTAGTTACTGGACCGATTACTTTCAAAATCGATATCTGGGTGTCTGTGTGGGCTCTGAATACGAATCTGTAGTCAAAATAAAAAAAAGTGGCCGCCATTTTGAACTTTTTAGTTACTGGAACGATTGCTTTCAAAATCGATATCTGGGTGTCTGTGTGGGCTCTGAATACGAATCTGTAGTCAAAATTAAAAAAAAGTGGCCGCCATTTTGAACTTTTTAGTTAATGGACCGATTGCTTTTAAAATTGATATTTGTTTGCCTGTGTGGGCTCTGAATACGAATCCGTTGTCAAAATCTTAAAAAAGTGGCCGCCATTTTGAACTTTTTAGTTACTGGACTGATTACTTTCAAAACCCATATCTACATGTATGTGTGGCAAACAAATATCAATTTTAAAAGCAATCGGTCCATTAACTAAAAAGTTCAAAATGGCGGTCACTTTTTTTTTATTTTGACAACGGATTCGTATTCAGAGCCCACACAGACACCCAGATATCGATTTTGAAAGCAATCGGCCCAGTAACTAATAAATTCAAAATGGCGGCCACTGTTTTTAAATTTTGACAACGGATTCGTATTCAGAGCCCACACAGACACCTAGATATCGATTTTGAAAGCAATCGGTCCAGTAACTAAAAAGTTCAAAATGGGGGCCACTTTTTTAAAATTTTGACAACGGATTCGTATTCAGAGCCCACACAGACACCCAGATATCGATTTTGAAAGCAATCGGTCCAGTAACTAAAAAGTTCAAAATGGCGGCCACTTTTTTTAAATGTTTACTACAGATTCGTATTCAGAGCCCACACATACACCCAGATATCGATTTTGAAAGCAATCGGTCCAGTAACTAAAAAGTTCAAAATGGCGGCCACTTTTTTTAAATGTTTACTACAGATTCGTATTCAGAGCCTACATAGACACCCAGATATCGATTTTGAAAGAAATCAGTCCAGTAACTAAAAAGTTCAAAATGGCGGCCACTTCTTTTTTATTTTGACTACAGATTCGTATTCTGAGTCCACACAGACGCCTAGATATCGATTTTGAAAGCAATCGGTCCAGTAACTAAAAAGTTCAAAATGGCGGCTACTTTTTTTAAGTTTTGACTATAGATTCGTATCCAGAGTCCACACAGACGCCCATATATCGATTTTGAAAGAAATCGGTCCAGTAACTAAAAAGTTCAAAATGGCGGCCACTTTTTGAAATTTTTACTACAGATTCGTATTCAGAGCCCACACTGACACCCAGATATCGATTTTGAAAGCAATCGGTCCAGTAACTAAAAAGTTCAAAATGGTGGCCACTTTTTTCAAATCGCGAAATTAAAACACCATGAATATTATTAAACCGGAAAAAAATATTGTCTTAAGGAAGTCTCCAATCTTTTACTCTGTTCCTCGAAATTTAGGTAAATAAGCCCTACTTATTCCTATCACTGATTATTAGTACAACTTTTCAAAAATATAAAAACAACAGTCTTGTTTAATTTTTCAATATTCTTTTTGGATTCAAACAATAATATTCGTTCAGTAAAAACTATTTGAAATAATATTACAAATAACAATTTCAAAATTCACAGATATACCGCACCATCATTGTCCGTCAGACTGGCATTCGTAGTGATCCCGTCAAGTTGCCGTCAAGCAAGGCTTCCGATTGGTCGGACGGTCGGCTCTTACTACCAGATACCCGAGCCAAGCCAGCGATAACAAACCTGTCGCTCGCCTTGCTCGCTCTGTCTCTCTCCATATCGCGGGGCGCGATATGGGTAACGGAGATAGATAAGTCACGTCATAAAAGATTAAATTGCGATTTCGATTTTCGTAGTAGTAGGGATTTTTGGCTAGCCGTGCTCCGATACAAACGCAGTAGCGTTGCGTCTCCCGTAGGTATTCTCCTTGGGTGGGGTAGACACTAGACAGCCCAGCCGCTGTCGTCTTTGCTGTTGATGGAGGCGATGGCATAAAAATTTCCTTACAATGTTGTAAGTTTCTTGTCGTTCAATTTCCAAGGCTGAAGTCACACTTTATTGGCACACTCCATGAATCCATTCATCATTGTTCAATCAAGCCATGGTTTCGTAAAGATAGACGGACCAGAATTTAAAATCTCATTTAAGCCTCTTCCTCTCATAGTAGCGTCATGCGCTCAGCGGAATGGGGAGCTGGGATAGCCGCCCCCCCCCCCCCCACCGTTTCCTCTTTAGGCAGTTTCCTCTTTACTAGAGCGGGATGGAATCGCCACAAGGCGCTTACGATAAAACAAAGCGATTGCGAATAGGGCGCAAATCGATTTTATTTTAATAAGTATGAACAATTTTAGCTTTGTGAATTTTTCAAATCGTACTTCACTAAAGAATATAAAATTGTTTTTACAGAAAAAATATAAAAAATATACATTAATTCTTTGTATTTTTACAATAGAAATTGCCGCAAAAATAGAGGAATGTTTGGATTTTTTTTCTATCGAGCGAAGTTAAAAAAACTTGCTGTTTCAGCGTCGAGGCTCACTAAAGATAATCCTGTAGATTGAAACTCTATAACATTCCCTATACTTATCTTTAACTTTTCATGTGTCTGCACCAATCCTACTGAGATGACCCGAGTGGTAGAGGCTTAACAAAAAAAAAACAATGGGCTTGCGAGTGAAGTTTGCAACATGTTTTGGAATACCGACCAGATAAATTTATTCCGTAAATAAGAATTATAATTATTTACATCTCAATTCCACAGAAGCTTAGAAGCTCAAAATTCTCAATCCAGATGACTACAGAATATGTATTGCTGGGGCCTGCTAACTCCGCACAACAAGAGCAAGCTCGCTGATGTCACGGCGACCTCAGGATGTTTGAGAGTGTAAGGAAGGGCAGTATACCTATGTTTAGTTTCGCCATAATAGTAATAACCGGACCATTAAGCAAGACTAAGTCCGCTAACGCCACGGCGACCTGAGGATGCTTGAGAATGTAAGGGCAGTATGTATTAAGTTTCGCTATAGTAATAACCGGACCATACAACAAGAGCAAGTCCGCTAATGCCACGGCGACCTGGGGATGCTTGAGAATGTAAGGGCAGTATGCATTGAGTTTCGCTATAGTAATAAGCGGACCATACAAGAAGAGCAAGTCCGCTAATGCCACAGCGACCTGAGGATGCTTGAGAATGTAAGGGCAGTATGTATTGAGTTTCACTATAGTGATAACCGGACCATACAACAAGAGCAAGTCCGCTAATGCCACGGCGACCTGAGGATGCTTGAGAATGTAAGGGCAGTATGTATTGAGTTTCGCTATAATAATAACCGGACCATACAACAAGAGCAAGTCCGCTAATGCCACGGCGACCTGAGGATGCTTGAGAATGTAAGGGCAGTATGTATTGAGTTTCGCTATAATAATAACCGGACCATACAACAAGAGCAAGTCCGCTAATGCCACGGCGACCTGAGGATGCTTGAGAATGTAAGGGCAGTATGTATTGAGTTTCGCTATAGTAATAACCGGACCATACAACAAGAGCAAGTCCGCTACGGCCACGGCGACCTGAGGATGCTTGAGAATTTAAGGGCAGTATGTATTGAGTTTCACTATAGTAATAACGGGACCATACAACAAGAGCAAGTCCGATAATGCCACGGCGACCTGAGGATGCTTGAGAATGTAAGGGCAGTATGTATTGAGTTTTGCTATAGTAATAAGCGGACCATACAACAAGAGCAAGTCCGCTAATGCCACGGCGACCTGAGGATGCTTGAGAATGTAAGGGCAGTATGTATTGAGTTTCGCTATAGTAATAAGCGGACCATACAACAAGAGCAAGTCCGCTAATGCCACGGCGACCTGAGGATGCTTGAGAATGTAAGGGCAGTATGTATTGAGTTTCGCTATAGTAATAACCGGACCATACAACAAGAGCAAGTCCGCTAATGCCACGGCGACCTGAGGATGCTTGAGAATGTAAGGGTAGTATGTATTGAGTTTCGCTATAGTAATAACCGGACCATACAACAAGAGCAAGTCCGCTAATGCCACGGCGACCTGAGGATGCTTGAGAATGTAAGGGCAGTATGTATTGAGTTTCGCTGTAGTAATAACCGGACCATACAACAAAGTCCGTTAATGCCACGGCGACCTGAGGATGCTTGAGAATGTAAGGGCAGTATGTATTGAGTTTCGCTGTAGTAATAACCGGACCATACAACAAAGTCCGTTAATGCCACGGCGACCTGAGGATGCTTGAGAATGTAAGGGCAGTATGTATTGAGTTTCGCTATCGAGTACGGTTCAGAAGGCACGCTGACTGACCGTGTCCGGAGAGCCTGGAGCAGATGCGCGTGGTGAGCGCGCGTGCCACCTCCGTCGCGTCCGGCGCGCGCACCTGCAGAACCCGCAGCCGCTCGAACAGACACTCCGTCGCTCCATCGTCTGCCATCCGCCCGCCCCCGCCTGCACCGCCGCCGCCTCGGGCGTCTGGACTGCCTACGGTCACACACAACCGAACGCCTATGTTAAGGCGAGAATAAGGGTCAAAAGGTCAACTTTAAACGAAATTATTGAGCTATTAGTAAATATAACAAATCTGTAAAAAATATGTGTTATGTATTGATCTTTAATTAACAAACGTAGCGAAAAAAAAATATTTTTAATATTTTGGAAAGGTCTTAAATAAATTTCCAAAAAATAATGAAAAGTACGAAAATTGTACTTTCAAGTTGAATTATCTTGAGAAACATCAATTGTTTCAATACAAGACCCTCATAGAAATATAGAAAATATTTTTTCCTACAATCGTAGCGAAAAAAAATATTGTTTTCCATCTTTCCAACACGTGAAATTTAATAAATAGTGTGATTTTCACGCAAACGGTCTTCGTCGGTGCGATGTATCAGCCACCGCACGAGTAGAACGATACATCTGCATACGGTTCGTGTTTCAATCATCAGTGCTCGGGTAGCACGGTTTGAGTCTTATTTCCGCCTTAAGCCGCGTCTCCTGCGCATGTTTTTTTCGAAACAATACACAAAAAACATGAAACAAAAACATTATTTCTCTATGGTTTCCATATAAATGTGGATGGCCGCGCCCCAATGTTTCGATGTTTCTGTTTAATGTTTCGTAAAAAAACATTCGCAGGAGACCCGGCTTTATATGAATTATATGCACCTCGCTCTGTGGGGTCAGGTCTCCGCAGTCTATTGTACGCAGTGATGTGCACTTTATTCAAATATTCAGTGCGCTTTTGAAACATAATGGCCCATGAAGGTGAATAAAGTGGCCGATGGACAGGAAGGAAAACTGATGATTCATGATTCTTAATAATTGTTTTTAATCAATTCTATAACGAAAATAAATACTTTCAGAATGGGCAAGGTGACTTTTATTATTTTGTTTACCTGGTCAAATGTTCATTGATAGTAATTTGTTCAAGAGTTCCTCATTGAGGATGCTTGAGTGTTGTTCCATATCCTTTTCAAAAACGCAAAACAAATGAAATGCGTAGAACAGTCCGCAGTCTGTGCGAAGACCGTTATCCCTATACCTAATAGAGAATTTTAAATTTGTGATGAGAGACACTCATTAACTGACGATCGCGATGCGAAGATGGCGTCATCAGCCTCGGTAGCTCAGGCACAGCATATATATGGCTAAAGCAGTATGGAAACTAGGCCTATTTGTTAAAATAAGTACCTACGCTCCATTGGAGCGTTAGGGATGTCAATCGATTTTTTTTGTAAAATTGTAAAATTATTATTTATTAAACCATTTATTTAGGTTCTTTAATGTAATGATCAAATAATCAATATAATCAATCATCAATAATAAGTTCAAAACGTGGTTGCTATAAATATGAACTGATATACTTTTGTCGACTTTTGTCAACTTTTATTAAATTTTGTAAATTGTTTACAACTTTTGTCAGCTCTTGTCAACCATTGTAAATGTTTGTCAACTTTTCTCATCTTTTGCCAATTTCAGTCGTCTTTTGTCAACTTTTATCGACTGTTGTCAAGTCTTGTCAATGTTTGTCAACCTTGGTAAACTTTTGTCAGCTTTCGTCAACATTTGTCATCTTTTGTCAACTTTTATCGACTGTTGTCAACTCTTGTCAATGTTTGTCAACCTTGGTCAGCTTTTGTCAAATTTCGTCAACATTTGTCATCTTTTGTCAACTTTTATCGACTGTTGTCAACTCTTGTCAATCTTTGTCAACCTTGGTCAACTTTTGTCAACTTTCGTCAAAATTTGTCGACTTTTGTCATCTTTTGTCAACGTTTGTCAACTTTTGTCTATTTTTCTCGATTTTTGTAAAATTATAGCCACTTTCGTCATCTTTTATCAACTTTTCTCATCTTTTGCCAACTTGTGTCACCTTTTGTCAACTTTTATCGACTGTTGTCAACTCTTGTCAAGTTTTGTAAACTTTTGAGAACTTTTATTAACTCTCGGTGACTTATGTCAACTCTTGTCAACTTGTGTCAACATTTGTCAACATTTGTCAACTTTTGTCAACTTTCGTCAACTTTTGTCAACTTTTGTCAACTTTCGTTAACGTTTGTCTACTTTTATGGCTTTTGTCGACTTTTGTTAACTTATAGCCACTTTCGTCATCTTTTGTAAATTTTTGCCAACTGCTATCAGCTTTTGTAAAATTTTAACGACTGTTGTCAACTTTCGGATATCTTTGTCAACTTTTGCCAACTTCTGTCACTTTTATGAACTTAGGCCAGCTTCCGTCAACTTTTGTCATATTTTGTCAACTTTTACTAACTTCTGTCAACTTTTAACCACTATTGTCAACTTTTGCCAAGTTCTATCACTTTTATGAACTTTTGTCAGCTTTCGTGAACTTTTGTCAACTCTTATCAACTTTCGTCAACTATTTTTAATTAATGTCAACTAAGTATTGTCAACTTTTTTCATATTTTGTCAACGTTTGTCAACTTATGTCAACTTTCGTCAACTTTTCCCATCTTTTGTCCAGTTTGTCAACTTTTGTTAACTCTTGTCAACTTTAGTCAACTTATGTAAACTCTCGTCAACTTTTGTCAACTCCTTGTTAACGAAAGCTTACAAAAGTTCATAAAAGTGACAAAAGTTGACAACAGTGGTTCAAATATAATAAAAGCTGAGAGAATTTGGCAAAAATTGACAAAAGATGACGAAAGTGGCTATAAGTTCACAAAAGTATACAAAAGTTGACAAATGTTGACAAAAGATGACAAAATGTTGACGAAAGTTGACTAAGGTTGACAAACAACCACAAGAGTTGACAACAGTCGATAAAAGTTGACAAAGATGACAAATGTTGACGAAAGTTGACAAAAGTTGACCAAGGTTAGGTTGACATTGACACGAGTTGACAACAGTCGATAAAAGTTGACACAGGTCGATAAAAGTTGATAAAATATGGCAAAAGTAGACAAAAGCCGACAAAGGTTAACCAACATTGACAAGAGTTAACAACAGTCGATAAAAGTTGATAAAAGATGACAAAAGTTGACAAATATTGACGAAAGTTGACAAAAGTTGACCAAGGTTGACAAACATTGGCAAGAGTTGACAACAGTCGATAAAAGTTGAAAAAAGGTGACAGAAGTGGGCAAAGATAAGAAAAGTTGACAAAAGTTGACAAGAGTTGACATAAGTTACCGAGAGTTGGCAAAAGTTCTCAAAAGTTTACAAAACTTGACAAAAGATGAGAAAAGTTGACAAGAGTTGACATAAGTTACCGACAGTTGACAAAAGTTCTCAAAAGTTTACAAACTTGACAAGAGTTGACAACAGTCGATAAAAGTTGACAAAAGGTTACAGAAGTTGGCAAAAGATAAGAAAAGTTGACAAAAGTTGACAAGAGTTGACATAAGTTACCGAGAGTTGGCAAAAGTTCTCAAAAGTTTACAAAACTTGACAAAAGTTGACAACAGTCGATAAAAGTTGACAAAAGGTGACACAAGTTGGCAAAAGATGAGAAAAGTTGACAAAAGTTGACAAGAGTTGACATAAATTACCGAGAGTTGACAAAAGTTCTGAAAAGTTTACAAAACTTGACAAGAGTTGACAACAGTCGATAAAAGTTGACAAAAGGTGACAGAAGTTGGCAAAAGATGAGAAAAGTTGAAAAAAGTTGTCAACATTTGTCAAAAGTTAATATAAAGTGACAGCAGTCGAAAAACGTTTGTAAACATTTTTTTGCATTCTAAAAGATCGTGGACTGTCCGTGGCGCATGCAACAATAACAAACACGACCACTCGGACGCGGCACCCGCGACTGATTGTTTGCGACATTCGCTTCGGGGCCTTGTTGAGGTGTGCGTGTGTGTGAGTGCGTCGTTTCGATCGTTTTGTACGTAGTTTCCATACTGCTTTAGCCATATATATGCTGTGGCTCAGGGGTGCGATCGGTCGACTGTCGTTTGTGATCATAAGCACACCTGCGCGCGGCCATAATTTAGATGGGTGACCGTTCGACCGTTGGAGGCTGACCGCGGTTCGGATTCCACGTAAAACTGAAGATTCATTCCCTTCTTACTCTACCATCTAGGTAGAGTTTAACCCGCCCGGATTGATACCACCGCACTGAATGAATGGTCGCTCTAAACGGCTATGTAAATAGTTTGCGTTTTCCGTCCAATTCAGTGTAGCCGGCAAGAACGAAGGGAAGCACTGACATGGCGCCTAGTTCACTAAGGTATTATGGGCTGACATCACGAATGTCGTTAGGTGATGTAGCCAACCGTGTCAATTTATTAAAAAAAACATTTAAACAAGGTTTTATATTGATAAAAATGAACTAAAGAGTTAAAAATAAATTTATTCTGATTGGAACCAAGCCATTTTCTAATTTTTTTACAGTATTCAAATAAAAGCGTGTTACACCCTCTTTTTTTCTCTCGTGCTGTCAAATGTAAGACGATTTTATTGAAAGCTGTAAAAAAATGGAGAAAACGGCTTGTTTCTAATCGGAATACAGTTATTTTAAACTTTTTGGTGCATTTTTAACAATATAAAAGCTTGTTTTTAAATATTCTTTAGGTTGATTTATTTATTTTTACTTTTTTAGTATTGTATGATGGCAAAAACATCATCTAGACCAGAGTAGGTACCTACTTGCGAAGACAAAACAGAAGAGCCCAAACTCGGGCTCGTTTGGGGTTACTTCTTCTCGTTACAGAGACCACATCCGGTTCCATCATCGGACCAGCTATGACATCATTATATTATATTGACATCCGGTTTACATATGTATGCAGTGGGTCTAATTTAACTTGTAAGATTTGATTACCGACAGAGAGATACGGAGACAGTTGAAACTACAAAAAAATCTTCTAAAAAACCGGCCAAGTGCGAGTCGAACTCGGGCACCGAGGGTCCCGTATCGCCATGTCACGGCTAGCGCAACTCACGCCATCTAGATGGCGTGTAAATGCTTCATATTAGTTAATGTCATGCTTCATAATCTATTCGGTAGATGACGCGCGCGCATACACTTTTTGGTTTCTTCTATGGGAACCCCCGTGAATTATTTACTTTTTCTTATTTTTAATATTTGTTGTTATATCGGCCATAATAACACATATTCTGTGAAAATTTCAACGGGCTACCTATTACGGTTCAAGAGATACAGCCCTCGGACAGACGGACGGACGGACAAACAGACAGACAGACAAACAGACAGACAGACAGACAGACAGACGGCGTAGGCTTAGTAATAGGGTCCCGTACCCTAAAAAGAGACGGCGGCGGCGGAGGCGGTCTGTCTACGTACGACAGCAAGTGTTGTGGGGGATATCAAGTTGTGTCGTGTGCACTACTCTCTACTCGCTACGATGTATCTCAACTACATCATTCTTGTTTGTTCTCTGCCTCTCCACACTCATTCATTATATGATAACCCAAAGGTTGGCTGGAGGAGAACGCCAACGGCGTTAAGTCGTACCTTTTGCAAAATTTTAAAAGGCAATAAAAATATTTTGATTTGATTTGAACTATTGATCTCTGAATATCTTCTATAGCTACAGGAGGAAGGTAATAAATAAAATTGTACACAAATTATGTGTTATACATATATGAATGTTATTTTAATAGAGTACCGGAAACACTTAAAATATTTTGAACTTTCGTAATATTTTGCACGCACCATCTGTATCGCATCTATGTCGTGGCAAGTCACGGGCCGCGCAGGCGGCACGCATCTAGGTTAATAGACGTGTTCTAGAGCACTTCCCCATTTAACTTGGCAATACTTATGAGTTATTATCTCATTATTCATAAAATGCAAGTGCAAGCAACATGAGCCAACAAACACAATAACAGCTGCATTCAGGCGGTGCAACAGCGGCGACGTTATAATGTACGTTAACATAGATAGGTATAAGAAGATGGGAATGCGAGGCGAGATGGCTCCCGAGATAGTGCAGCAAATAACAATGTAAACAGACATACGAATGAGCGAAGGAAGCGATGCGTGCGTCTCGCGTGCGGAATGGCGAGCGCGGACGAGCTCGGGAGAGGCGAGTGCGCGGTGGACGACGCGCCGCGGCCCACTGAAACGAGCCCCGCTCGACTGAAAGAAAATGCGCGCGGGGCGGACGCGGGAGAGCGGCCGGAGCGGGGAGCGTCGCGCGGCAGCGTCGCGCGGCAGCGGGCCGGGGAGGGGACGAGACGTTGCGACGGCGGCATAATAATATGTAGACGGACTTTGAGGAAATATTATACAGAGCCACAGCGCTCCGAAGAAATATAGCTGCTAAATGTTCGAGCGGCTGAGGTATGGGGTAAGGTAGCGGGGAGGCGGAGCGCAGAGCAGAACGGGAGAGGGGAGCGCACGGGGGGGCGGGAAGCGTGTGGGAGACGGGCTGGCGGCCGGTGTTGTGGGCTCGCGCGGGGCGGGAAGCTTGCGGGAGAGACGCAAGGGGTAGGGAGACGATTGCACTCGTGGTCGTCGGTGTGCGCGTGCATATTGTCTTTTCATTCTAACACTTCATCTCCAGATTCGCCATCGCACCTTCAACTAGTTAGTAGCTATATATCATTATACCACACATTAACACACACGTGGGCATTATTGCTGGCGCTTGCGCGCGGCGCGAGGCGCGATCGCAGCAGGCAGGCGACGACGACTGCGCGCTGCGGCCGCTCGCGCTCGACTAAGAGACGTGTGGACCGTGAACCGCAACTTGTTGGAACATGTTAGTTGGCCGAGTGATTGATCTAGTACGCTAGTACATAATATATCTTTGTAGACGGAGCGGATTTATTCCCAAATAGCTTTTCGTGAAGGTTTTCATAACACGGTTTTATCTCAAAAGGATAGTTACCCCTCCGCTTGCGCTCCTTGGGTTCTTCGACGGTCGTTTGCGATGCTGAAACAGAGAACATAATCATGAATTAACAGAAACGAGATTTTATGACGGATTGTATTCGGCCATTATTCGGCAGAATTATGGGCGCCGATGGTTAAAACTGTGTCAAGAGGATGATATTAAAACTAGCATGCGAGAGGTTTCATGTATCTTGTCCTTATTTCTTAATTCCGTGCTAAAAGACGATAGGATAGCCACCTCTCACCTTGGTGCGATCCTTCCACAGTCATCAGGAATTGTACCGTGTGGGGCCGGTACTTAAAAAGAATAGCTCCACTGCATCTCTCCTCGTCGCATGTCGTAAAAGCAGACTAAGGGATAAGGAAATTCGTCAGCCTCGGTAGCTCAGTGGTGCGGTCAGTCGACTGTTGTTAAGCAACGCTGAGCGCGACCAGTACTTGGATGGGTGACCGCTCGACCGTTGGAGGCTGACCGTGGTTCGGATTCCACGTTAAACTGTAGGTCCCTTCCCTTGTTACAATATAGGTGGTAGGGTTTATCCCGGCAGCATTGGTCCCGCACTGAGCGAAACGTCGGTCGAAACGGCTATGTAAATAGTTCCTGTTTTCCGTCCAGTTCAGTGTAGCCGACATGAAATAAAGGGAAGCGTCGACATGAAATGAAGGGAAGCACTGACATGGCACCTAGTTCACCCGGTGTTATGGGCTGACATCACGGATGTTGTAGGTGATATGGCCAACCGAGTCAGTTTCCATAAAAAAAGACATACTCAGCCAATAAAATCTTGGCCTGCATGTATGTATGTAGATTTTATGTAGTACATCCGTTGACTTATATATTACAACTAGCTTTTGCCCGCGGCTTCGCTCGCGTGAAATTCGTATTTAAAAAGAAAATTTAAGTAAGCCCGCTACCGTACCTTTATTTCGGCGCGCGAAACATTTCGGTTTGTATGAGAGCCACATCTTAGCGTAACTGGAACTGAATTTTATTTAGCCTATCCTGTGTCCCACATAATTAAATGTGCTTGTATAAAGTTTGATCGAATTCAGATGATCGGTTTAAGAGTTATGGTGGAACATACATACATATAATATATGTATATTATACAGAAAAGATTTCTAAAAATCGTCAATTTAGCGTTAGTATCATACATTGAGTCTAAAAACTCAGTACCTATCTCATAAAACAAAGTAACTTACTCCATGACCATCCCTTACAGATTTATTATTACTATTGATGATATTGATGATGATTGATTGATATTGATGATGATATTGATTGATGATTGATTATATATTGATATGATGATGATTAATTGATTGATTGATACTAACGTATGTCAATGAGTACATCGCAAATTGGGTACAAAAGGACCATTCCAGCCTGGGCCCTAGAATCTACGGTCGTGAAGCGTGAAAGCAACCATGGCGCATAAGTACTTACTTACCAGACATAATGGAACCTGAGATTTATAATTTAAGGCATAGGTATTGTGTTGTGTATCAAAACTGTAATCGGATCCGTACAAAATATATAAATTACACCACCGTTGATAGCTGTCAGGTGTCATACTTATTTGTCTTTTTTTTGGTTGTTTTTATCCCTTTTTTTGGGATAGGCAAAGGTATTATACCATGCAGCCTTGTCTGCTATTATATATATATATATTTTTTTTATTCTATATGTCTTCAATTGTTGTTAAAATAAATTCGTATATTGATGGGAAACATTCCGAATTAGCAAGTAGGTGTCCTTGCGGAAAGACGAGGGTCGTATGACCGTACAGCCAAGTCTTTGATTCGTTATTTTAACATTTTGACTACTCCCACCATGAATACCACGAATCAACATTCTGTTGACTTCCTCTAGGTCTTGGGAACTTCGAAATAAAAATATTTTTTTTTAAATTAGGAATGCACCTCAAATTGCTCCTAACAGTAGAATGACAGAATAGACCGGGGGAGCACGGCCACCGATCGCTGTTCTCTGACCGACTCCGTTCAAATGTGCCACGTCAGTGCTTCCCTTCGGTCGTGCCGGCTACACTCAACTGGACGGAAAATTATATATACAGGGTGTTCGGCACATCGACCGAATTTTTTTTTTTTAGGTAAGTGTGGTCATTTGCAATGTTTTGACCCACGATACCTTTTGTCAAATGTCACGTGGTATCGAGATACGATTTTTTTTCTTTATTTTTGAAAATTACCAAAATCCCAGCTTCAAACCCTTGTAACTTTTTTGTTTATGATTGTGTCAGCACGAAATAAAATTTATTGAATTTTACGATGTATCCTTGTCCTAGAAAAAATATTATTTGATGAAGTTAATACTATGAAAAGGTCTTATGACCTCCCAAAGTCCCGAGAACGAGTAAAAATGTGACAGAATCTTGGGTAAAAATATGACAGAAACAGGGTGTTCGGCCGGAACACCTGTATAGTAATTGTTTTAATGTGTGTTAGGTAGGTTCCTTCTAGTAGGTTCATTCTTTAGTTATTAGTATTACTTTTTTATATTTTATGAAAATAAATAAATCAAATTTAAAGTTTGATTTTTATACAAGGTGGGCCAAAAGTAATCACCTGATGTTTTTTGGCTGTAATTTTTTTTTAAAAAGGAAAACATTGGTTCTAATTATGGATTATGTTTATGTTATGAATTAGAATATTTTTCATTAAATCGAGAAAATGATATCGGTCAGTGTCCGCCGTCAGAATTAATGACCTTACGGGCTCGTTTTATGGCATTTTTCATCACTTGTGTCAGAACTTCCGGCGATAGGTTCTTTAAGTGCTTCAAGCGTCCGAGGATTGTTTACATAAACCCGGGACTTTAAGTAACCCCACAAAAAATAGTCTGGAGCGGTCAAATCGGGTGATCTGGCCGAAGTCGGAAATCTTCGACGAAATTCACGCTGCGTCAATACCACAGACGAATTATAGCGCAAAAAATAAATGGATTCCATTATTCCGCGTTCTTGAGGAGAATAGCGTTCCATGGCTTATTGACGTGTATTCTGCATCTGTTTACTTCACAAATGTCAAAACAGAATTTACATTTGCCGCCATTTTGAAAAGTTATAGCGTCGTCCAATAGGGTGATTACTTTTGGCCCACATTGTAATTTATATTATAAAACACACATCGTGTTAAAGTTCAATTTAAAATTTTCACATGTTACCTCTGTTACTACCTACATTCTTTCATTTACACATATAAAACACCTAAAGGTTAGTTGTGTGAAATCTCTTCAAGGAATTGGTCTGCCTTTGCACCTCATGTACCCTCGCATGTACCTGTATTCAATGTATTTTTATTGTAAAATATTTGTGAAACAATAAAGAATGTTGTATTCTATTCTATTATATTCTAAATCCTCGATAGCTCAGTGGTGCAGACAGTCGACTGTCGCTATTGATGGTTAAGCAACGCTGGGCGCGGTCAGCACTTGGATGGGTGACCGCTCGACCGTTGGAGGCTGACCGTGGTTCGGATTCCACGTAAAACTGTAGGTCCCTTCCCTTCTTATCTTACTAGGTGGTAGGGTTGAACCCGCCCGGGGTGATACCACCGCACTGAATGAAACGTCGCTCGACACGCCTATGTAAATAGTTTGTGTTTTCCGTCCAGTTAAGTGTAGCCGGCACGACCGAAGGGAAGCACTGACATGGCACCTAGTACACCCGGTGTTATGGGCTGACATCACGGATGTTGTAGGTGATATAGCCAACCGTGTCAGTTTCCATAAAAAAAAATCCTAGTAAGTAAGCTGCACCGTGTGAACTCTCTCCCCGTGCATGTCCTAAAAGGCGACTAAGCAATAAGGACAAGATGCCTTGCTAAAGGGCGATAGGCTAGCCATATCCACATCACATCCTCCCTATAGCAACCTCTCACCTTACTAGGCGGGTGGCTCAACTTGCAGCAGACTGGGTTGGTACCACCGTACTGGATGTAAGATGGCCGCATATCAGACTCGGCTGTGTTCTCCTTTAATCCACTGTAGCCAGCAATACAAAGGAAGCCTCCGGTATGTATGGTATCTTCTCGGACGGAAGTGATATTGGCTGGTCGGAGCATGTGCCCTGGCCCCTCTGATTCAGCCACTCATACCGGATTACATAAAAAAAATAAGTCACGCAGCAGGTTGCTTGCTGCTTGATCTTGTCCGAATACTTTGCGGCACGTGGTTGACGTAGCGGGCGGTATTGTGCTGCAATTTACCCGAGTCTTTGCAACACAACGCCGATTACTCTTCTTGCTCCGTTTATAGGGATAGTCAGCGTGTGTATGTAATATAATGTCTCTACAAGTAGTTGCTGTTTGCGTATTAGGTATTTCCTTTATGCTATTTATTATTTACACTCGGACGTAAGTAGTAGTAAGTACGCACTGAGACCACATTCCCACCCAGACCACAACCCAGACGCGAACAATAGATCTGAAATGTCACTGGAACACACTGCGAAGAAATGTCACATCAGATTGTGTCCTCAATGCCGTCTCGTACACTACGCGCTTTCATTCGTCGCAATATTGTATGCTCGAGTAGAGTGGATGATGTTTTAGAAATGCTACATGTTGTTTTAGAAAGTTTGTATAAGACCACCGACCACTCAGCGTAAAGAAGAAACAAATCGGATTTGGAAACCGGGTACCCCAAAAATCTAGGGGTGCTGACAAAAAAAAAATTGGTTGACTGTAAAGTCGGTTTACGGACGATAGTTTTACGTGATAACGTCATAAAGAAACACAGCTATTAGAATTACCGTATTTTTTCGTACGGCACCCCTATCGCTGCCGTACACCGTACATTTGTCGATTTCTAGCCTCGATTACCGTACGATACGGCAATTACCGTAAGTTTGGCAACACTCCCGCTTGGGCCGATTGTGCCTCTCTATCGCTTGTTACGCGCTATCGCTTGCCTTGCACGCACTACACTAGTCAACCATGAGTTTTGATGTATGGAGACCCATACATTAATTCCTCAGTCAATGAAACTTTGATAATATCTTGGAGTAATGTTCGGAATTACGACTGACAAATAATCCAAAACTTTTTTTTACGGGAAGTTGGGTATATTCAAAGAAAAGTGAAAATTTAATATAACTCCTATAGACAAATTGCTCCGGCCAAAGTTACTTCGCCATAGGGTAGGTATTATTTATATGAATAAGTACGTAAATAAATCCAACATTTTTTGTATATGGAAATAGTGAATTAAAAACAAAATGTGTTTTTTTACTATATTTTTCTCGGCAAAATTGCTCAGTCGGTTCTTTAATCTGAATATACCTTAGTATTATTATGTACATCAATAAGCATAAGAATCTAACAATTTTTTTATTTGCATCATTTTTTTTCAAGGTGACGACCGAAACTCTGTTCCGGAAAATTCCTCCGTCCGTTTTTATTGTTCAATTATGATTAAGAATTTTGAAGAAAATTATTTGGAAAAGAATCCAACAAAAAATCCATCGGCAAGTTTAAAAAACAAGCGGGCCAAGACGGGCGCGGTGCGCAGAGGAGCGGCCGGCCGCGGGAGGAGAGAGACGCGGCATTTTCCCCTCCCCTGCGCCCATGCCGCGCCGCGCCGCCCCTGGCGCGCCGTTACCTATATTTTTTCATTCGTGGTCATTGTGGCAAAATCTAACATTGTTTTACCTTTTATTTTTTTATTTGTTAGAACTAAGCATGTACCTTGCTTTTTTATGTCTTGACTACATAAATACAAAGCCGAAAAATGAATGGAAAAGATATATCCCGACCAGGACTCGAACCTGGAACTCTGGCTTGAGCCACCATCATCATCATTATCAGCCCGTGTCGGTCCACTGCTGGACATAGGCCTATCCCAAGGCACGCCACCACACGCGGTCTTCCGCTCTTCGCATCCACCCACTCCCAGCTACCTTTTTAAGGTCGTCTGTCTACCTAGCCGGGGGCGTCCCACACTACGTTTGCTTGTACGTGGCGTCCATTCGGGCACTCGCCTACCATTGAGCCGCCAGCGCGTTGCCAATTTCGCTATAGGGTCGTGATTTATCTTCTTTTGAACAAAGAATTTTTGTTTGCACAAAAACATTTTTTTTATGTAAAATGTAAAAAAAATATTTCTTAATCATTTCAGTTTCATGCCAGGAACAAAAAAGTCTTCCAACACATAGATCCCTTTCTTTCAGAAATTGTGAAAAACCACAATTTTAGTTTTATTAGTATGGAATAGAAAGAATTTGATTTTTTTTACCAACTTACACGTGTTATGTCATAATGATAATTAAGACTTTTCTGTTACTGCTATGAAACTGAATCGATTAGGCTATAAAAATCAACCACCTATTTTTTTATTTTATTAAATACATAAAACAACAATATTTTACATTAAAAAAGAAGCCCAAAGTCCAAAAAATGTATATAGGTTTCCACCCCATTTCGTACCCTGTTGCGAACCGGTTAATATTAGAGGTCCAAACCGGTTCTGAACCGGTTTTTAGGCTTCAGGTTGTGGCTTTTTTAACCGGTTCGCGACCAAACCGGCTCGCTCGGTAAAAAGGTTCTTCGAACCGGTTCGGAGAACCCGAACCCCATTTCGAACCGGTTTTCAGTCCCTGGTTAGCACACACCGCACGCGAACTTCAGCGGCGCGCCAGGGGCGGCGCGGCGCGGCATGGGCGCAGAGGAGGGGAAAATGCCGCGTCTCTCGCCTCCCGCGGCCGGCCGCTCCTCTGCGCACCGCGCCCGTCTTGGCCCGCTTGTTTTTTAAACTTGCCGATGGATTTTTTGTTGGATTCTTTTCCAAATAATTTTCTTCAAAATTCTTAATCATAATTGAACAATAAAAACGGACGGAGGAATTTTCCGGAACAGAGTTTCGGTCGTCACCTTGAAAAAAAATTATGCAAATAAAAAAGTTGTTAGATTCTTATGCTTATTGATATACATAATAATACTAAGGTATATTCAGATTGAAGAACCGACTGAGCAATTTTGCCGAGAAAAATATAGTAAAAAAACACATTTTGTTTTTAATTCACTATTTCCATATAAAAAAAATGTTGGATTTTTTTACGTACGTATTCATATATATAATACCTAGCCTATGGCGAAGTAACTTTGGATGGAGCAATTTGTCTATAGGAGTTATATAAAATTTTCACGTTTCTTTGAATATACCCAACTTCCCGTAAAAAAAATTTGGATTATTTGTCAGTCGTAATTCCGAACATTACTCCAAGATATTATCAAAGTTTCATTGACTGAGGAATTAATGTATGGGTCAAACTCCTCGTTGACTACATTACACAGGCTCAGATGGAACGTGACACGGCTCAGATGGAACGTGACACAACGTGACACTTTTTCATGTGTGCAGCCGGTGTTCATCAATTTATTAGACGTTATCACGTCAAAAAATCTAGGGGTGCTGACCAATCTGACCTGAGGTGCTGACAGTGAATCGAACGCGGGCGCGTCGCGTGTCAGTTCCGTGGTTGCATCGAATGCGATCTATTGCGCGGGTCATCTGTCTCGGTTTTGGCGTTGAATGTTACAGCCTTCCAGCGCCTAACAGTAATTAGAAAAAAAAAAACAAGTTGCTAAGCTCAGTGGACGGTGTATTAATACACCATTAATAAATAAGACCACTATCGGTTAACATGTTAAGATTACCGGTGCTTGGTTCTGAAATTACCTGAGAGACAACTGCTGCTTGGCGTTATTATATTAGTCATTGTTTTTGTAGAACCCAAGCAAGACGCCAACAAACTTACTATCTACGCCAGCATAGACACTGCTCAATATGCTGTCGGCACAGGTTCCTGAGTTGGATATTATTTGCCTCCTCAGATCGAGAGTTCGCAAATACCACAACGTAGGTATGAGGCACCTGAACCGGTATGCTGCTGACCATCTTGAATCAGCTGACCGGCTGAACCATCTTGAAGAAAGTAAGTAACTAAGGCGAGACCGAAGGCCGAGCTACGTTCTGATAAATAATAAACCATCTCGAAGAAAGGAAGTAACTAAGGGCGAGGCCGAAGGCCGAGCTGCGTTCAGGAATAAGCTAAATCATCTCGGATAAAGTAGGTAACTAAGCTATATTTTATGAAATAAATAGATGGAGTAAACGACATTATTCTATCGAAGAAAGGAAGTCATTAGGGGCGAGGCCCGAAGATGGAAGAGGGTTTTTGGTTTACCTGAACGCAGCTCGGCCTTCGGCCTCGCACTTAGTTACTTTCTTTCTTCCAGAAGGTTTATCGTCTTCCTGAACGCAGCTCGGCCTTCGGCCTCGCCCTTAGTTAGTTACTTTCTTCGCGAAGGTTTATTGTCTTCCAGGATGCAGCTGGGCCTTCGGCCTCGCCGTTAGTTGCTTACATTATTTGAGAAAATTTATCGTTTACCTGAACGCAGCTCGGCCTTCGGCCTCGCCCTTAATTACTTAAATTCTTCTTTGAAATACGAATTTCACGCGATCGAAGCCGCGGGCAACAGCTAGTAAATTAATAAAAATAATAAAATAAAAAGTAATAATTAAAAATTAAGCAGGTCCCCATACAAGTATGTATCATCACATCATGGATCGAACGATCAAACATTTTAACTATAAAACGCAGAGGTACTCTGAGCCACAAAAGTATGAATAGCCACCGATAGTTGGCGTGAAGGATCACGCCATCTAATCAGTGAACACATGTAATTAGGTTGCCATCTTATGTACTTGCTAGATACGAAAGGCTCAATAAATCAAAACAAAATAAGCTGTCCCAAACGCGAGATACATGCGCGTGCGACCGAGTGATTGCTGCGTACACTCGTTATACGTGCAAGAAGGAGCATATTGCTAAGGGACCCTCTGTGTGTAAACAACGTTTTCCTTTAACGTGTATTTTTTTATGAAATCTGACATTTTCAGCTAATCAACCATATATGTACACACCCACGACATCGTCACACCTAGTTCTTATCTCAACTAGGTACTATATCGGTGCTTCCCTTTGGTTATACAAACACTGAACACTGGCCAGAAAACACGGACTATTTTTAGTAGCCGCACGATGGTACCAATCCGGACAGGCCTAACCCTACTTAAGTTAGGGAATGTGTTGAAAGCTTTCGTGTTCAATTAATCATGCATGACATTTGACTGCATTGCACACAGCTTAGAAGAAAGCAGCTTGTTATCTTCGAAAAGTCATCGCGATCGGTCATTTGGTTCAACTGTGAGCTTCAGGCTATTGAGCTGAGGCAACAGATTTTTTTTATATTCTATACTAGCTGTTGCCCGCGGCTTCGCTCGCGTGAAATTCGTATTTCAAAGAAGAATCTAAGTAACTAAGGGCGAGGCCGAAGGCCGAGCTACTTTCAGGTAAACGATAAATCTTCTCAAATAATGTATGCAACTAACGGCGAGGCCGAAGGCCCAGCTGCATCCTGGAAGACAATAAATCTTCGCGAAGAAAGTAAGTAACTAAGGGCGAGGCGGAAGGCCGAGCTGCGTTCAGGAAGGCGATAAACCTTCTCGAAGAAAGTAAGTAACTAAGGGCGAGGCCGAAGGCCGAGCTGCGTTCAGGAAGACGATAAACCTTCTGGAAGAAAGGAAGTAACTAAGTGCGAGGCCGAAGGCCGAGCTGCGTTCAGGTAAACCAAAAACCCTCTTCCGTCTTCCTTTCTTCGATAGAATAATGTCGTTTACTCCATCTATTTATTTAATAAAATATAACTTAGTTACCTACTTTATCCGAGATGTTTTAGCTTATTCCTGAACGCAGCTCGGCCTTCGGCCTCGCCCTTAGTTACTTGCTTTCTTCGAGATGGTTTATTATTTATCAGAACTTAGCTCTGCCTTCGGCCTCGCCTTAGTTACTTACTTTCTTCAAGATGGTTTAGCTTATTCCTGAACGCAGATCGGCCTTCGGCCTCGCCCTTAGTTAGTGCTTTCTTCGAGATGGTTTATTATTTATCAGAACGTAGCTCGGCCTTCGGCCTCACCTTAGTTACTTACTTTCTTCATGATGGTTTAGCTTCTTCCTAAACGCAGCTCGGCCTTCGGCCTCGCCCTTAGTTACTTGCTTTCTTCGAGATGGTTTAATATTTATCAGAACGTAGCTCGGCCTTCGGCCTCGCCTTAGTTACTTACTTTCTTCAAGATGGTTTAGCTTCTTCCTGAACGCAGCTCGGCCTTCGGCCTCGCCCTTAGTTACTTGGTTTCTTACATATCACACACGCTGAATCCCGAAAAACGGGATAAGCAGAGTAATCAGTGTTGTGCTGCAAGAACTCTGGTAAATTACAGCACAACACCGACCACCACGTTTCGCAAAGTATTCGAACAAGATTCAATCGATCAAGCAGCAAGTAAGGCACGAAAACCCACCTGCTGCATGACTCGGTGGAAGTACCGTCCCAAGGTGAGAGGTGGCGAGCCTGTCGCCTTTTAGCACGGCATCTTGTTCTTATCCCTTAGTCGCCTTTTACGACATGCATGGGTAGAGATGCAGTGGGGCTATTCTTTTTAAGTACCGGCCCCACACGGTACGGTACGGTGGTTTCTTCGAGATGGTTTATTATTTATCAGAACGAAGCTCGGCCTTCGGCCTCGCCTCAGTTACTTACTTTCTTCAATATGGTATAGCTTCTTACTGAACGCAGCTCGGCCTTCGGCCTCGCCCTTAGTTACTTGCTTTCTTCGATATTGTTTATTATTTATCAGAATGTAACTCGGCCTTCGGCCTCGCCTTAGTTACTTACTTTCTTCAAGATGGTTTAGCTTCTCCCTGAACGCAGCTTGGCCTTTGGCCTCGCCCTTAGTTACTTGCTTTCTTCGAGATGGTTTATTATTTATCAGAACGTAACTCGGCCTTCGGCCTCGCCTTAGTTACTTATTTCTTTAAGATGGTTTTGCTTCTTCCTGAATGCAGCTCGGCCTGCGGCCTCGCCCATAGTTACTTACTTTATTCCAGAATGTTTTTCTTCTTCCTGAAGTCAGCTCCGCCTTCCGCCTCGCCCTTAGTTACTTTCATCGAGAAAGAATATCGTTTACGTGAGCGCAGATCCGCCTTCGGCCCCGCCTTTATTTACTTACTTAATTTTTTTTAAATACGAATTTCACGCGAGCGAGGCCGCGGGCAATAGAAATATAAATTTGCACCAATGACAGTGACATAAGTTCGACTTAAATTTTTTAATTTTTTTATTTATCAAACAATTTGTCACCGGCCAGCTCACTTCGAGATGATATTTCTCCGTTGTAAACTTGACATTTAAAATAGTTTTTTTCCTTTACTTTGGATTACGTGATTTTAAATGCGCAATAATATTTAAAAATTATTTTAATTTTTATTATATTTTTTTGTGTATTATGTTATTCCGGCATATAAACTGCCACTATACAAAGTTTCGTCTAATTCCGTTCAGTGGTTTTTGCGTGATGCGCGTACAGACAAACAAACAAACAAAAATTTTAAAAACTGTTCTAACATGTTCAGTATCTCATTTTAAGCCACCCTGTTTTTGCCCTGGTTAGTTTTTTTCCGAATACATTCAATGTAGAGACTTTCTTACCTTTACGATTTTATTATTATGTATAGATAGATGTATAGATGTATAGATGTATAGATAGATAGATTATCTTATTTTACTAAATTATTTCTAAAGTTTAGCAAGCTTAGTTTTAAGTTATCAATCATTAGGCTACGTCGGTGGCCTGAGCTGTGAGCAAAGAGTCATGCGAAAAATTTAAATTTTGTCTCTTCAGACATTTGTATCTCAAAACTTATGACATTTTGAGCAAAACGAATAGTTTTATGCACAAGTACATAAGAATATTCTTCTCATCCATCCACTCCATCTTTTTAGGTCGTCTGTCCACCTAGCTGGGGGCGTCCCAGGCTACGTTTGCTTGTCCGTGGCCTCCACTCGAGCACCCATCTACCCCAGTGGTTGCAGGTTCTGCGACGGATGTGCCAAGCCCACTGCCACTTCAGCTTGCTAATCTGAGCAATGTTGACTACCTTGGTTTCTTGTCGTATTTCGTCATTACATTACGCATTTATCGACCAAAGAAACGCCGAGCATTGCTCTTTCAATAGCTCGCTCGTCAGGGTCCACGTTTCAGCTCGGTACGTGGGTACGTACGTGTTACGTACAGCTCCATCACTGGCAGAACGCACTGATTAAAGACCTTAATATGTTTTAAGATGCCATAGCATCACCCGTTGCCAGCCCTTTCCGAAATCCAAATTGTATAAATTAGTTAAGAAATAATTATCCGATTTTATAATTATTTTTTTCAAAGACCTTACTGAAAACCGGAATTATAGAGACGGGATGATAGTTCTCAACATTGTTAGGGCACCCTTTTTATACAAAGTTATGACTTTGGCTACTTTAATGACTCTGGGAATATTCTCTTTGGGGAATATGCCATATTTCAGACAATAATTTACAATATCTGTTAAGTTAAAAGGCCGATGATACTTGTGACAGATTTTTTTCAGTATACAGGTGACATAGGAATGTAGGACACAATATCGAGTTCCATATGCGTCTTTGCGTGAAGGGGAGCTGCGGTAAGGTATAAACATTGTGTGTAAAAAGAGATCGCTCGCAGTGGGCACACTCACTATAACTATATATAGTAATTTGAAGGAATCGACTGCCCTTGCCCTATGAGAGCTGGTTCTCGCTAGACCACCATGGGCGGTCGCAGTCTTTCTGGTTCGCTTCCGACATCGGCAGCTAACCGACCGGTTTATTGATCTACATTTTATTGAACGCATCCATTAAACTTTAACACTATCATTTAATTAAATGTGGTCGAGCGACCACCTTATTCTGGAAAAAGTGGCTGAACTTAATTAATTAATTAATTCATTTATTTATTTATTTATACATATAATAAAATCGTAAATTTAAAAAAGTCTGTACATCCTACTAATATTATAAACGCGAAAGTTTGTGAGGATGGATGGATGTATGAATCTTTGTTCCTCTTTCAAGCAAAAACTACTGAACGGATTTTCATGAGACTTTACAGTACTATATCTTATACATTAGAATAACATATAAGCTATATACCTTCACGCTAAATAGCCTTGGGGCTCAGCAGTATCAAATAAAGTATAGTATGGACGGGAGAGAGAGAATATAAAAGAAGCGATCGTTTATTATCATACTAGCTTTTATCCGCGACTTTGCTCGCCACCCCGCGCCGACCCGCGCCGCACCGCGCCGTCCCGCACCGCCCCCCGCCGACCCGCGCTGTCCCGCACCGCCCCGCGTCGCACCGCGCCGTCGCCCACCGCCACGCGCCGCTCCACGCGCCGCCCCTCGACTTTCCGCGCCGCTCCCCGCCGCCCTGCGGTGCCCCGCGCCGCTCCGCACCGCCCCCCGCCTTTCCGTACTGGCCATATTTGTTTTCTGCAAATAAAAAAACTATATCATATATACATCTGAATTCGAAATTTAATTTTTTATGTGACGTTGATAGGCTTTTGTTTTTTGGAAGAAGAGATGATGGCGGTATTTTTTCCGACTTACTTGACATTTATCGTTATATTTTGGCAAATTTACACAATATCTTTATAAATTATAGCCTGTGTGCTATTCTGATGTATAAGCTATATTACTGTGAAGTCTCATCAAAATCCGTTCAGTAGTTTTTGCGTGAAAGAGGAACATACATTCATCCATAAATCCATACATCCTCACAAACTTTCGCGTTTATAATATTAGTAGGATTGGGTTTAAATCGTATTTGCTATTAAACTGAGTCTACCGCGAGCGAAGCCGCGGGCAAAAGCTAGTTGAATATATTCTGAAAAAAATCAACTAGGGTGACTTAAAATGAGAAATTGAACATGATAAAAAAGTTTTTAAAATTTTTGTCTGTTTGTACGCGCATCACTCAAAAACCACTGAACGGATTTTGACGAAACTTTGCGTAGTGACAGTGTATATCCCGGAATAACATCCTACTAATATTATAAACGCGAAAGTTTGTGAGGATGGATGGATGTATGGACCTTTTTTCGTCTTTCACGCAATGACGTATCTTTCACGCAAAAAAATACTGAACGGATTTTGATTAGACTTTACAGTACTATAGCTTATACATCAGAATAACGTATAGGCTAATATACCATCACGCTAAATAGCCTTAGGGCTCAGCAGTATCAAATAAAGTATAGTATGGACGGGAGAGAAAGAATATAAAAGAAGCGATCGTTTATTATCATAATTGGGTTTAAATCAAAACGTCATTGGTTTAAATCGTATTTGCTATTTAAACTGAGTTTACCGAGAGCGAAACCGCGGGCAAAAGCTAGTAATATATAAAATACATCTCGAAAAGCGGGCAGGAGATGTGAGAAAAGGTAGTGAATTTTCTTAACCCTTCGTATTTCGTCTGTGTCTGCCTTCGATCATAAAAAATATTTTTCTGTCTACGGTGTCTGCATTGTCAATTGAGAATCGGCAGCACATACAATTTTATTAAAACATTCATTCGAAATTTAAAAATAAGTTATGACGTAAATGTCAGTTGTTCTTTTTTTATAACTTGGCCTCATTACTGCCAGCGTCGATTATTGCAGTTAAAACTCGCCCGACTTTCCGTAAAATTTAAAGACCTGTTATATATGATCAGTACGTCCTCCCGGTTATATATGACTTAAGGGTGTGAAAAGTGGAATCTGACGGTCGCTGTAGTCCAAAGCTTAAAAGTTTCCCAGCGAGCAATTGAACGAGCCAAGCTGGGCTGGGATTAAGTAATCGATATTGGACATCGGGTGGCTAAGCTCAAGTGGCAGTGGGCTGGGCACGCTAGCCGAATAGATGACAACCGTTGGATTGGAGAACTGTGAAGCAGCATGTATATTTTTCCATTGATGCATTTCGTCCGGATTCGAAGCTCAGACTCTGAGATCAAGAGTCTAAGCGAAGCCTGCGTCGACCACCCGCCGCTTAAAAGGTGTATTTAAATTGTTAAAAGTATCTTCTAATTTAAATTTTGGTAAATTCTAATATCAAATATCAAGGTTTTTGCCACATTTGTCAATAATTATTTCAAACGAAAAACAGCTCACACATTCATCAAGCTTTTGATGTCTTCCAAGCTTCCTGGCGCTTTGCCGCACTCCCCCTCCGCCGGCGGCGCGGCGCGGCGCCGCGCTACCCCGCATCACGCCCGCCTCTAATTGCTCCGAATGTCTCATTCTGTATCGAACAAAACGACAAGTTGGCAAGTAGCTTCTCGGTGTGGGTCGTATAATTGTGCCACATATAAAAAGGTGGTCGGAAGAGCGTAGGCGCTAGACTGTCTTGTGGAGGCGCGAGCATCGCTCCATCTTGCCTCGTCGCCGTATATAAAAGAGTGAAAAATGAAGGCAAGTGTCCCAATATGTGACGGCTGTCTCTTTCGAGGGAATAGTGAGTGAAAGTCTGTTCATGTGGTAGACAGAGGATTTGGCGATAAAGTGCTAGTATGTGCGGATTTCCTAAAGTTATCTTGCAGGATCTCGGATGTTGAAAAGATTTTAAGGTTTAAATTTTTCCCCATATATCATAAGTAGATATTTTTTTGCGACCCGGTTCAAAATATTAAATTCTAAACAAAAAGCAGTTAAGTAAGAGTTAAAACCGTACAACGAATTAATTGCGGGGATGAAATTAATTATACCTACATGACTTAACAATTTATTATGGTCTGTTTGTAGATTTGTAAGTTTGTTTGGCCGCGCACCTAGTAGGTACAACTACTCTCGCAACTACTGTTATAGTTCGGATATTTTCTAAAAAAATATTAAGTTTAGCATTATGTTCTGAGCTGTAGGGTCGGATCAATATTATTAGATATTTTCAATTTATTTCAATACTAGTTTTTGCCCGCGGCTTCTCTCACCTGAAATTCATATTTAAAAAGAAGAAAGTAGTAAGTAAGTTAGAAAGAAGGCCGAAGCTGCGTTCCTGCGTTACCTTTATTTAGGCGTGCGGAACAATTCGGTTTGTATGAGAGCCACATGTTAGCGTAACCGAAACTGAATTTGATATCTATATCCTGTGTCACGTATAGTTAAAAGTGCTTGTACCAAGTTTCATCTAATTCAGATGATCGGTTTAAGAGGTATGGTGGAACATACATACACACAGAAATATTTCTAAAAATCGTCAATTTAGTTTTAGTATCATTCATAGTCTACAAACGCAATTTCTCATAAAACAAATTAACTTACTCCATGACCATTAACCTTACAGATTTATTAATTTATAGCTTTTGCCCGCGGCTTCGCTCACGGTAGGCTCGGTTTAATAGCAAATCCGATTTAAACGCAAATATGATAATAATTGATCGCATCTCTTTCTCTCCCTCCCTCGCTCCCCCTTCCTTCCCCTAAATTCCCCTCTATCACCTCCTCCCCTCCCACCCCACCTCTCCGTCCTTCTCTCCCCTCTCCATCCCTCTATCCACCTCCCTCCCCTCCCCCTTCCCTCTTCCATCCCCACCATCCCCTATTCCCTTTACCTCCACACTATCCCCTCTCCCTCCAATCCTCCTTACCTGCCCCTTTTCTTCCCTCCGTCCCCCCTCCACCTTCTTCCCCTGTGTTCTCCCTCCCCTCCCTCTTCCGCCCCTCCCTCTCTCTCTTTCCCCTCCACTTCCTTACTTCCCATCCCACCCCCCCCTTACCCTCTTCCCGCTCTCTTTTTTTTTCTCAATTTCATTATAAGAAAGAAATACTTCTTTAGAAATTATGCGAGTTAGGTAAGTAGTAGTACATCTAAACATATAATAAAATCGTAAAGGTAAGAAAGTCTGTACATTGAATGTATTCGGAAAAAAACTAACCAGGGTGGCTTAAAATGAGATACTGAACATGTTAGAACAGTTTTAAAAAAATTTGTTTGTTTGTTTGTTTGTTTGTTTGTCTGTACGCGCATCACGCAAAAACCACTGAACGGAATTACACGAAACTTTGCATAGTGGCAGTTTATATGCCGGGTTAACATAATACGTAAAAAAAAAAAAAAAAAAAAATTAAACAATTATAAACGTTATTGCGCGTTTAAAATCACGTAGTCCAAAGTACATAATTATATCTTGAGAACTGGCAGCAAATACAATTTGAATAAAATATTCATTCCAAATTTAAAAATAAGTAGATACAACGAAAATGACAAGTTCTTCTTTTTTATAACTTATATTTTTTATAATAGTCTATACATATCTATTCTTTCTATACATATAATAAAATCGTAAATGCAAAAATGTCTATTTGTACGCGCATCTCGCAAAAACCACTGAACGGAATTTGACGAAACTCTTTATAGTGACAGTGTATATCCCGGATTAACATAATAATTAAAAAATATAATAAAATCACGTAATCCAAAGTAAAGGTAAAAAACAATTTAAAATGTCATTTTGACAACGGAGAACTGTCATCTCGACGTGAGCTGGCCGGTGACAAATTGTTTGATAAATAAAAAAAATAATTGAAAGCCGAAGTTATGTCGCTGTCATTGGTGCAATAAAATTTATATATCTGTTGCCCGCGGCTTCGCTCGCGTGAAATTCGTATTTAAAAAAAAAAAGTAAGTAACTAAAGGCGGGCCCGAAGGCGGATCTGCGCTCACGTAAACGATATTCTTTCTCGATGAAAGTAACTAAGGGCGAGGCGGAAGGCGGAGCTGAGTTCAGGAAGAAGAAAAACATTCTTGAAGAAAGTAAGTAACTAAGGGCGAGGCCGAAGGCAGAGCTCTATTCTGGAAGACCATAAACCTTCTCGAAGAAAGTTTACTTTCTTCGAGAAGGTTACTTACAAGTAGTAGGTTAGGTACTTACAAGTAACTATGGGCGAGGCCGCAGGCCGAGCTGCGTTCAGGAAGAAGCTAAACGATCTTGAAGAAAGTAAGTAACTAAGGCGAGGCCGAAGGCCGAGCTACGTTCGAATAATTGAAAAACCATCTCGAAGAAAGCAAGTAACTAAGGGCGAAGCCGAAGGCCGAGCTGCGTTCAGAAAGAAGCTAAACCATCTTGAAGAAAGTAAGTAACTAAGGCGAGGCCGAAGGCCGAGCTACGTTCTGATAATTGAAAAACCATCTCGAAGAAAGCAAGTAACTAAGGGCGAGGCCGAAGGCCGAGCTGCGTTCAGGAAGAAGCTAAACCATCTTGAAGAAAGTAAGTAACTAAGGGCGAGGCCGAAGGCCGTGCTCTATTCGGGAAGACCATAAATCATCTCGCAGAAAGCAAGTAACTAAGGGCGAGGCCGTAGGCCGAGCTGCGTTCAGGAAGAAGGTAAACATTTTTGAAGAAAGTAAGTAACTAAGGCGAGGCCGAAGACCGAGCTACGTTCTGACAAATGATAAACCATCTCTAAGAAAGCAAGTAACCAAGGGCGAGGCCGAAGGCCGAGCTGCGTTCAGGAAGAAGCTAAACCATCTCGAATAAAGTTAATTAACATTAATATTGAGTTAACTTAATTTAAATTTTATTATAAAGTCCACGCTTCTGACGGCAAATATACCGTGCATCCTAGAACCTCGCGGTTATTCCCGGCTGGATGGCAAGAGGCCCTATGCTATCACCTTAGTGCCATGGACTAAGGGTTTTTTTTTTATGTGGGACGCCACTTGTGTTCTCACATTGGCTCCAAGTCACGTTAGGACATCTTCAAGAGCGGCTGGCGCGGCCGAGGCTGGGGCGGAGAGCCTCAAACGCAACAAATATAGAAATATAATTCAACATTAAGAACATTTAGACGAACAATAATAACATTTGAAAATGCCCGTTTTGATAGTTATTTTAATGTTTGTTAGGTAGGTTTTAATTCTTTAGTTATTAATATTACTTTTTAAACGGTTTTATTTAGCTTGACTTCGTATATTTGTTTCTATCTTTGTTTCAAATCTTGCGACAACTTTTTCAACTACTTCTACTGAACCGATTTTTATGAAACTTTGCACACACATTGAGTTCTCGTGACAATACAATATTATGATAATTTCAACTTGGTAACGAGGGTCTGATGATGGAGTCAGGAGGTGGACAGTGGAACTCTTCAACCGTTACTAGTAACCCTTCAACCGTTACTAGTAACCCCCTCGAGTTTGGGCTCTTTTGGTTGGTTTGGACGAGTGTCTCATACTTCTATCAATACACTTGGTGACGAGGGTCTGATGATGAAGTCAGGAGGTGTACAGTGGAACTCTTCAACCATTACTAGTAACCCCCTCGAGTTTGGGCTCATTTGGTTTGTTTGGACGAGTGTCCCATACTTCTACCAATACACTTAGTGACGAGGGTCTGATGATGGAGTCAGGAGGTGCACAGTGGAACTCTTCAACTGTTACTAGTAACCCCCTCGAGTTTGGGCTCATTTGGTTGGTTTGGACGAGTGTCTCATACTTCTACCAATTCACTTGGTGACGAGGGTCTGATGATGGAGTCAGGAGGTGCACAGTGGAACTCTTCAACTGTTACCAGTAACCCCCTCGAGTTTGGGCTCATTTGGTTGGTTTGGACGAGTGTCCCATACTTCTCCCAATACACTTGGTGACGGGGGTCTGATGATGGAGTCAGGAGGTGTACAGTGGAACTCTTCAACCGTTACTAGTAACCCCCCCGAGTTTGGGCTCTTTTGGTTGGTTTGGACGAGTGTCCCATACTTCTACCAATACACTTAGTGACGAGGGTCTGATGATGGAATCAGGAGGCGCACAGTGGAACTCTTCAACTGTTACTAATAATCCCCTCGAGTTTGGGCTCATTTGGTTGCTTTGGACGAGTGTCCCATACTTCTACCAATACACTTGGTGACGAGGGTCTGATGATGGAGTCAGAAGGTGTACAGTGGAACTCTTCAACCGTTACTAGTAACCCCCTCGAGTTTGGGCTCGTTTGGTTGGTTTGGACGAGTGTCCCTACTTCTACCAATACACTTGGTGGTGAGGGTCTAATGATGGATTCAGGAGGTGGACAGTGGAACTCTTCAACTGTTACTAGTAACCCTCTCGAATTTGGGCTCATTTGGTTGGTTTGGACGAGTGACCCATACTTCTACTAATACACTTGGTGACGAGGATCTGATTATGGAGGCAGGAGGTGGACTGTTGAACTTAAATAAAACAAAAATAAGGATCAGGATATTTGTTTGAATCCACCCAAGTTAAGGTTTCTGTATTGTCCCGAGAACTGTGTGGCGTTAGGGTGGCTAAAAATGATACGTTGTTAGCGATACACCACCCAAGTCAACGTTTGAAACGTGCCGAGGACTGTGTGGCATTAGGGTGGATAAAAATTATACGTCGTTAGCGTTTCAACTTCAAGGCTGGCCACATCTTGTTGTATGAGAGCCTTGCGCCACTACATGGACCTCAGGGAGGGGGTTGTCTGTCATTGGTCTAATACTCGTGGGAACAACATGAAAGAAAAAAATTATAAAAAAAATCAAACTAAAAACGAGTAAATAAAAAAATAGGTAAAAAAACTTTTAAGTTAAACGGTTTTATTAAAAAAAAAACAGCTGTACAAAAAATTTGAAAAAAATCAGCTATACAAAAACTAGAAAATAATAAGGACACAAACCTGGGCCTTCTTAAGATTTTACGTCTGGGTAAGAAATCGTCAATACTAGCGTGCTGTCTTCTCATGTCGGATGCCAAAGGGCACTTTGTGTCGCTGCGTCAGCGGAATAAGTAATAAATTGAGACTTTTAACAGACTAATATAAAAACGTGGGGCGTATAATATAGGTACGTAATAACATGCGCCCCACGTTTTTATATTAGTCTGTTAAAAGTCTCAATTTATTACTTATTCCGCTGACGCAGCGACACAAAGTGCCCTTTGGCATCCGACATGAGAAGACAGCACGCTAGTATTGACGATTTCTTACCCAGACGTAAAATCTTAAGAAGGCCCAGGTTTGTGTCCTTATTATTTTCTAGTTTTTGTATAGCTGATTTTTTTCAAATTTTTTGTACAGCTGTTTTTTTTAATAAAACCGTTTAACTTAAAAGTTTTTTAATTTTTATGAAATAAATAGATTGAGTAAACGATATTATATTCTATCGAAGAAAGGAAGTCTTTAAGGGCGAGGCCCGAAGGCGGAAGAGCATTTTTGGTTTACCTGAACGCAGCTCGGCCTTCGGCCTCGCACTTAGTTCCTTCCTTTCTTCCAGAAGGTTTATCGTCTTCCTGAACTTAGCTTGGCCTTCGGCCTCGCCCTTACCTACTTCTTTTATTTGAGAAAGGTTTATTGTTTACCTGAAAGCAGCTCGGCCTTCGGCCTCGCCCTTAGTTAGTTACTTTCTTTGAGAAGGTTTATCGATTACCTGAATGCAGCTCGGCCTTCGGCCTCGCCCTTAGTTACTTACATTCTTCTTTGGAATACGAATTTCACGCGAGCGAAGCCGCGGGCAACAGCTAGTATAATAAATATACATGGGTATTTGGTTTCTTGGAAACGTTTTTTTAAATAGATAGCGCGACATATGTAAGATGGCGCGGATGGCGGCGGGTGGCCGAGTGGTTTGGCCATCGGCTCCTCATGCGGGAGGTCCGAGGTTCGAATCCGGTCGGCGTGTACCAATGAGTTTTTTCTGACGAAAAAATTTACGTGCATACCTACACCCGCTGCTTCACCGTTCGGAACCGGTGTAAAACTGTAGGTCCCTTCCCTTGCCCCGTACTAGGTGGTAGGCTAAAATTGTAGCCGACTGGGTTGGTACCACCGTACTGGATGTACGATGGCCGCAAGCAACCTCGGTTGTGTTCTCCTCTAGTCCAGATAGCCAGCAATCCCGGGAAGTCTCCGGTATGGCACCTACCTTCTCGGAGGTGATATTGGCTGGTTAGAGCATGTGCTTTGGCCCCTCCGACTCAGCCACCCATACCGGATTATATAAAAAAAAATGTAAGATGGCCGCATAGTAGCCTCGGTTGTGTTCTCCTCTAGTCCAGTATAGCCAGCAATCCAGGGAAGTCTCCGGTATGGCACCTGCCTTCTCGGAGGTGATATTGGCTGGTCGGAGCATGCGCTTTAGCCCCTTCAACTCAGCCAACCATACCGGATTACATAAAAAAAAAAATATGGCGCCTAGCCGCCCATAAGGTAGAGAAAAGATCTGCAGAATCGATTGGTACGCAATGCAATCCCTGCCCAGTGCAGCACAATTTCCATAATCAATTAAAATTATTGACCACACCATTCAAACAGTTTTCTGTAGGATATAATCAAGATATAGTGGTAATGGTTCGCATGACAGAACGTGATCCTGCTGACGGCTTGCGTGCTGGGCTGCGCACGCGCTGGCACGTTGGGCTGGTCAGGTCTTGGTGCGGCGGCGGTACGTGACCTGCGCACACCCGGCGCCGGCGGCTTCTTCTACTCCACGCACAGCCTGCCACCCTTCTATTACTACAACACCGTCAGTTGTTCCACTAACTACCTACAAGTCTACCGCAATTATTAAAGACAAGTCTTTGTAATTTTTGAATCTCTTTTCGATTTTGGAAAAAAAAAAAACCAAAGACAGACCGACAACGGACTAGCTACAAGAGTTTTAAGCAACCTTACATAAAAATCAGGTTCTATTACTGAAACTAGAATATTTTAGTTTACCCAGTGACCTTGTAAGCAAGCGATATAAATAAATGATTATCGAGGTAATTGAGATAATAATAATACTGTTTATTTTGTCACTCCAATTAAAATTTTAATAGTAGTTAATGCCATTAAAACTTACGTTAAATAAAATTACAGGTACCGTTGCGATACAACTATGCACTGCGGCCACAGTTCGGCTTCCACGCGCCGTCAACTTTTGCGAGCTTCCCATCGTATCCTACTTACTTTGCTTTGGGCTCCACGCCGGGGTATATCCCGGCGGCGCCTGCTCTTCCGGCACCCGGTCTGCCGGTTCCCGGATTCCCGGCAGCGAGCCTGCCGGTCCCGAGTCTGCCTTTCCCGGCTCCCACCGCTCCGTC
Source organism: Nematopogon swammerdamellus (assembly GCA_946902875.1). Taxonomy (NCBI): domain Eukaryota; kingdom Metazoa; phylum Arthropoda; class Insecta; order Lepidoptera; family Adelidae; genus Nematopogon; species Nematopogon swammerdamellus. The sequence continues at coordinate 8,046,488 of OX336333.1, forward strand.
TATTCCGGATCAGACCTACGAGGAGCCAGCGCCCACCGAAACATCATCTTTTCCACAAAGCCCGCCAGAAAATATTCCTTCTGAGCAACCGCAAAGTCCCCCGGCAGACAGTCCCGCCCCCGGAAGTTCTCCTATATTCCCCGGAAACATTCCTTCCTTACCCGGATTCCCTATCCAGTCTGGAAACTTGCCTAGCATACCTGGACTGCCCAGTTTCCCCGGAGGTCTGCCCACCTTTCCTAGCGGCAGCGTACCTATGTTCCCTGGAGAAAGCCCCTCATCCCCTGCTGAAGCCCCAGCATCCAACCCTCCTGCGTTTTTCCCCTCCGCCGACAGAGGAGACAAGGGCATTAATGACGAAGACACCATATCGGTAGAGGCTTCTTAATTGACACGACGACGCCAATCTTGAATAAACATGTTAATTGTCGTTTACTGCAACACCGTTTAAAAAAATTTATAAATCATTTGAGTTGGCTATTCATGCCATTATTTTAAGATGTATAAAAGTGTATTTAGATAAGATAAGATAAAGATGTTTATTTGTATATTTTTTTTACATTGTACATGTTTAGAATCAACCCCTGCCATCTGCACTACCGTGAACTGTCTCGCAGGGGGCAGGTAGCTGTGAACAGATTAATAAAGAAAAAAAAAATATATAGAAATAAATTTAGAAAATGAAATTTACAAGTTTTTTATTTAACTTTCTCAGCCAGTACCGTGTATCCTAAATATTAAGTCTTATCAATCTACCTTCCACCATCACTACAGCACTATGTTCAAGAGTTACTTAGACAGGACAGGACTATATCTTGAGGTTCTCACTGCATAATTAGTTAGCGCATGACTAGATACTATTTGTACTCAAATTTATTTACTAACCGATTGACAACTTGATACTTCAAGTATCTTAATATTTTTATTATAATTTTTTTTTATTATTATTTGACAATACTACGTTGTAGTATGTATACTTATTACTAACATTATTGAGTTGATACAAATGACGTATCAAAAATTTTACAAAGGCTGATCCTTACACCTGATCCACTAAATTAAGTCCTTGCAGTCAGAACTTCAAAAACAAAACAAAAATCTGTTTTTGATCTTGCTCTCAAGCTGTATTTTCAATCGACTGTAGGCGGTGTTATTATGTGGATAGTCACTAAATGCTTGTAAAAATTATTATGAAAAAAAAAACCCTGCGAAGTTTCTTACCGGTTCTTCTTCTTGGGTGTAATCGAATCGGATAGAACAAATTGTGACAAATTCGAGTACAGTCATGCTGTCTAATGAATGCACAATATACAGTTTATTTGATTGTTGAAGTCCAATAGATAATAGCCAGGAATATACTTTTTTTTTTAAATAGGCATTTTTTACGAATTTTTCTAATAGGATAATCTAATTTATTGGTCAAATAGGGTCCGATCGATGTATGGCATTTTTGGGCAAAACTGCTACTACTACTACTAACATTTTACTTCGTATTGTCGTTTGGTGTCTGGTTTTTGCATACTCCACTGGATTTCAAAATTTGTTATACTTTTCCAGTATTGCCTGAGTGAGAGAAAGAGCAATAGCGAAATAATATTTGACTTTGTTTGTTAGCGTATAATATGCGCAATAACATGCGCCCCACGTTTTTATTAAACGGTTTTATTTAGCTTGACTTCGTATATTTGTTTCTATCTTTGTTTCAAATCTTGCGACAACTTTTTCTACTACTTCTACTGAACCGATTTTTATGAAACTTTGCACACACATTGAGTTCTCGTGACAATACAATATTATGATAATTTCAACTTGGTAACGAGGGTCTGATGATGGAGTCAGGAGGTTGACAGTGGAACTCTTCAACCGTAACTAGTAACCCCCTCGAGTTTGGGCTCATTTGGTTTGTTTGGACGAGTGTCCCATACTTCTACCAATACACTTGGTGACGAGGGTCTGATGATGGAGTCAGGAGGTGGACAGTGGAACTCTTCAACCGTTACTAGTAACCCCCTCGAGTTTGGGCTCATTTGGTTGGTTTGGACGAGTGTCCCATACTTCTACCAATACACTTGGTGACGAGGGTCTGATGATGGAGTCAGGAGATGGACAGTGGAACTCTTCAACCGTTACTAGTAACCCCCTCGAGTTTGGGCTCATTTGGTTGGTTTCGACGAGTGTCCCATACTTCTACCAATACACTTGGTGATGAGGGTCTGATGATGGAGTCAGGAGGTGTACAGTGGAACTCTTCAACCGTTACTAGTAACCCCCTAGAGTTTGGGCTCATTTGGTTTGTTTGGACGAGTGTCCTATACTTCTATCAATACATTTGGTGACGAGTGTCTGATGATGGAGTCAGGAGGTGGACAGTGGAACTCTTCAACCGTTACTAGTAACCCCCTCGAGTTTGAGCTCATTTGGTTAGTTTGGACGAGTGTCCCATACTTCACCAATACACTTGGTGACGAGGGTCTGATGATGGAGTCAGGAGGTGTACAGTGGAACTCTTCAACCGTTACTAGTAACCCCCTCGAGTTTGGGCTCATATGGTTGGTTTGGACGAGTGTCCCATACTTCTACAAATACACTTGGTGACGAGGGTCTGATGGAGTCAGGAGGTGTACAGTGGAACTCTTCAACCGTTACTAGTAACCCATTCGAGTTTGGGCTCATTTGGTTTGTTTGGACGAGTGTCCCATACTTCTACCAATACACTTGGTGACGAGGGTCTGATGATGGAGTCAGGGGATGGACAGTGGAACTCTTCAACTGTTACTAGTAACCTTCTCGAGTTTGGGCTCTTATGGTTGGTTTGGACGAGTGTCCCATACTTCTACCAATACACTTGGTGACGAGGGTCTGATGATGGACTCAAGAGGTGTATAGTGGAACTCTTCAACCGTTACTAGTAACCCCCTCGAGTTTGGGCTCATTTGATTTTTTTGGACGAGTGTCCCATACTTGTCGAACGTAAATGTATGAAACAGACATACCATCTGTTCATATTGATTTTGAAAGGGACAGCGGACACCTTATTCATCCTAAAGCCATACAGTTTCCAGCAAAGTTTAATTATGGAACAGCTGAGAGACGGATGTTACCAGTAATTTTGTCATGGGCCTCCACTGTCCGTAAAATGCAGGGCCGTACTGTTGACCATGCTGGTGTGTATTTGGGCTCCAGACTATTTGAGGAGGGTCAAGCGTATTTTGCATTGAGTCGCGTAAAGTCTTTAGAAGGGCTATGTATTGAGGAGCTTGATTGTGATAAATTGACAGGTAAGAAACCGTGTAACAAAGATGCAATGAGAGAGTTGGAAAGGATGAGGAGTTTGCGTAATGAATGATACGAGCCAAAAATCAAACTAAAAACGAGTAAATAAAAAAATAGTTAAAACAACTTTTAAGTTAAACGGTTTTATTAAAAAAAAACTAAAAAAAAACATCAGCTGTACAAAAAACTAGAAAATAATAAGGAGACAAACCTGGGCCTTCTTAAGATTTTACGTCTGGGTAAGAAATCGTGCAATACTAGCGTGCTGTCTTCTCATGTCGGATGCCAAAGGGCACTTTGTGTCGCTGCGTCAGCGGAATAAGTAATAAATTGAGACTTTTGACAGACTAATATAAAAACGTGGGGCGTATAATATGCGTAATAACATGCGCCCCACGTTTTTATATTAGTCTGTTAAAAGCCTCAATTTATTACTTATTCCGCTGACGCAGCGACACAAAGTGCCCTTTGGCATCCGACATGAGAAGACAGCACGCTAGTATTGCACGATTTCTTACCCAGACGTAAAATCTTAAGAAGGCCCAGGTTTGTGTCCTTATTATTTTCTAGTTTTTTGTACAGCTGATGTTTTTTTTTAGTTTTTTTTTAATAAAACCGTTTAACTTAAAAGTTGTTTTAACTATTTTTTTTATATTAGTCTGTTAAAAGTCTCAATTTATTACTTACTAGCTGAGCAAGCGGCTCCGCTCGCGTGAAATTCGTATTCCAAAGAAGAATGCAAGTAACTAAGGGCGAGGCCGAAGGCCGAGCTGCGTTCAGGTAATCGATAAACCTTCTTAAAGAAAGTAACTAACTAAGGGCGAGGCCGAAGGCCGAGCTGCTTTCAGGTAAACGATAAACCTTTCTCAAATAAAGGAAGTAAGTAATGGCGAGGCCGAAGGTCGTGCTGCGTTCAGGAAGACGATAAACCTTCTGGAAGAAAGGAAGGAACTAAGTGCGAGGCCGAAGGCCGAGCTGCGTTCAGGTAAACCAAAAACCCTCTTCCGCCTTCGGGGCTCGCCCTTAAAGACTTCCTTTCTTCGATAGAATATAATATCGTTTACTCAATCTATTTATTTCATAAAAATAAAAAAGTAATATTAATAACTAAAGAATTAAACCTACCTAAGAAACATTAAAATAACTACCAAAACGGGCATTTTCGAATGTTCTTAGAGCACTTGCGGCATTACCCCGCTGGGTGGCAAGGCTTACCCTTTGAATGAAGTACATAACAAATTCGAAAGCTTGAATTATATTTCTATATTTGCTGCGTTTGAGGCACTCCGCCCCAGCCTCGGCCGCGCCAGCCGCTCTTGAAGATGTCCTAACGTGACTTGGAGCCAATGTGAGAACAAAAGTGGCGTCCCACATCAAAGAACTACCCTTAGTCCATGGCACTAAGGTGATAGCATCGGGCCTCTTGCCATCCAGCCGGGAATAACCGCGAGGTTCTAGGATGCACGGTATATTTGCCGTTAGAAGCGTGGACTTTATAATAAAATTTAAATTAAATTAACTCAATCTTAATATTAATTAACTTTATTCGAGATGGTTTAGCTTCTTCCTGAACGCAGCTCGGCCTTCGGCCTAGCCCTTAGTTACTTGCTTTCTTCGAGATGGTTTATCATTTGTCAGAACGTAGCTCGGCCTTCGGCCTCGCCTTAGTTGCTTACTTTCTTCAAGATGGTTTAGCTTCTTCCTGAACGCAGCTCGGCCTGCGGCCTCGCCCATAGTTACTTACTTTCTTCGAGAAGGTTTATGGTCTTCCAGAATAGAGCTCGGCCTTCGGCCTCGCCCTTAGTTACTTACTTTCTTCAAGAATGTTTTTCTTCTTCCTGAACTCAGCTCCGCCTTCCGCCTCGCCCTTAGTTACTTTCATCGAGAAAGAATATCGTTTACGTGAGCGCAGATCCGCCTTCAGGCCCGCCTTTAGTTACTTACTTTCTTTTTTTTTTATACGAATTTCACGCAATCGAACCCGCGGGCAACAGATATATAAATTTTATTGCACCAATGACAGCAACATAACTTCGACTTTCAATTATTATTTTTATTTATCAAACAATTTGTCACCGGCCAGCTCACGTCGAGATGACAGTTCTCCGTTGTCAACATGACATTTAAAATTGTTTTTTACCTTTACTTTAGATTACGTGATTTTTATTATATTTTTTAATTATTATGTTCATCCGGGATATAATGAAATGAAAATATACTTTATTGTACACCGTACAATGACGTATCTTTGACACCGTATAAAAAGGTTACAAAAGGCGAGTTTAATGCCTTGCGGCATTCGTTACGAACTAACCTTTGGGATGTGGAACAGACGTAGGGGCGGACAATGCAGTACTAAACCGGGAACAGTTGTATGAAATATAAATACACACATATACAAATTGTACAAAGATACATACAATCAATATAAATCCTTACATATACATAATTACATATATACAATAAGAAATATACATATTATAATATACCTACATCAACTCTTATATACTATACATACATACTTATATACATACTTTACATATATTTCAACTGGATTGAAGACGCAAGGGCATCGGTGAGTATATATATTTATTTTACCTACTCATTGCCATGTGGTTTCAGAAATCGTTTGTGGATACGTTCTTTGAACATGTGGATAGTAGTGGAGCGACGTGTCTCCTCAGGAAGCTGATTCCACATGCGAGCCGCACTAACTGTAAATGAGTCAGTGTAGAACGAACTCGAGTGGGCTGGTATTGCTAGGAGTAAGTTGTCAGTGGATCTCAGAGAGAGACCATGAGAACAGAGAAAATTAAACCGCTCACTTAGGTATATCGGAGCAGCAGGGTCGTTCAGTGTACGGAAGAGAAGAGATAAGACGTGGCTATTCCTGCGACTTCGAATATCGAGCCATTGTAAACGCGTGCGATATTCGGAAATATGGTCGTACTTGCGCAGACCAAAGATGTAGCGAATGCACATATTTAAGAGTCTGTCAAGTTTGTTTAGAAGATCTTCATTTAAGTCGAGATAACACACATCTGCATAGTCGAGAATGGGGAGTAAAAGGGATTGAACAAGCGTGATCTTTGTGGCAGTAGGAATAAATAGATATACACTGTCACTATAAAAAGTTTCGTCAAATTCCGTTCAGTGGTTTTTGCGAGATGCGCGTACAAATAGACATTTTTGCATTTACGATTTTATAGAATAGATATGTATAGACTATTGTGTTCAAGTTATAAAAAAGAAGAACTGTCATTTTCGTTGTATCTACTTATTTTAAAATTTCGAATGAATATTTTATTCAAATTGTATTTGCTGCCAGTTCTCAAGATAAAATCTTTGGACTACGTCATTTTAAACGCGCAATAATGTTTATAATTGTTAATTTTTTTTTATTTTTGTTATTTTTTTTTTACGTATTATGTTAACCCGGCATATAAACTGCCGCTGTACAAAGTTTCGTCTAATTCCGTTCAGTGGTTTTTGCGTGATGCGCGTACAGACAAACAAAGAAACAAACAAACAAAAATTTTAAAAACTGTTCTAACATGTTCAGTATCTCATTTTAAGCCACCCTGGTTAGTTTTTTTCCGAATACATTCAATGTACAGACTTTCTTACCTCTACGATTTTATTATATGTATAGATTCCGCTGACGCAGCGACACAAAGTGCCCTTTGGCATCCGACATGAGAAGACAGCACGCTAGTATTGCACGATTTCTTACCCAGACGTATAATCTTGTAAAGGCCCAGGCTTGTGTCCTTATTATTTTCTAGTTTTTTGTACGGCTGATGTTTTTTTTTTCTAGTTTTTTTTTAATAAAACCGTTTAACTTAAAAGTTTTTTTACCTATTTTTTTTAGGTTTTTATTTCATATATTTTTGAAGGCGGTTTTTATATTTTTATTTTAAATTGTTTTTTAGTTTTACTTTTTTAGGAAGTCGGTTTTATGTTTTTTAAAACTTTTTTTTTATTTCACAGTTTTTTTTAGTAATTTTTGCTATTAATGTACTCGGCGGAATCGCTCGGCCTTCGGCCTCGCGATTCCGCCTCGCTTTCCTATCCGATCTTGACCCAATTAAAATAGGACCACGTCAGCCTCGATAGCTCAGTGGTGCAGACAGTCAACTGTCGCTATTGAATGTTAAGCAACGCTGGGTGCGGTCAGTACTTGGATGGGTGACCGCTGACCGTTGGAGGCTGACCGAGGTTCGGATTGCTCGTAAAACTGTAGGTCCCTTCCCTCCTAATCTTACTTGGTGGTAGGGTTTAACCCGCCCGGGTTGGTACCACCGCACTGAATTAAACGTCGGTCGAAACGGCTATGTAAATAGTTTGTGTTTTCCGACCAGTTCAGTGTAGTCAGCACGATCAAAGGGGGAAGCACTGACATGGCACTTAGTTCACCCGGTGTTATGGGCTGACATCACGGACGTTGTAGGTGATGTTGCAGAACTTAGTAGAATGGACAGACATAAACGTGTTACGGAACCCTACTTTTATTATAAAATGACCGTCGGCGGACCTTGGTTGAAAATTGTAAAATTTAGTAGAACGGACAGACATACATTTGTTACGGAACCCTACATTCATTTTGAAATAAATGTTAAATTTTGTAGAACGGACAGACATGCATTTGTTACGGAACCCTACATTCATCTTGCAGAACTTAGTAGAATGGACAGACATAAACGTGTTACGGAACCCTACTTTTATTATAAAATAACCGTCGGAGGACCTTGGTTGAAAATTGTAAAATTTAGTAGAACGGATAGACATGCATTTGTTACGGAACCCTACATTCATTTTGAAATAAATGTTAAATTTAGTAGAACGGACAGACATGCATTTGTTACGGAACCCTACATTCATTTTGCAGAACTTAGTAAAATAGACAGACATAAACGTGTTACCGAACCCTACTTAACAGTTGCACTCCGGGAGTGCCGGCAGATCCCGTGCCACTCTAACTTAACCCTTAATGCAATGAGTTAAGGTTTCATTTTAAAAATGACGCTGACGCGATGTCGCGATGTCGCGATGTCGCGAGTTATAAATTTTTTACCCACCTGAAAAAGTGCCAAGCGCCGCTAAAGAAGTTTTCACTTCAAAAACCTCAGGGTTATCCCCTTTCAAATAAAAAAAAAAGAATTTTCAAAATCGGCCCACAATTGACGGAGTAATCGCGTAACAAACATCCAAATAAAAAAGAAAACATACCGTCGAATTGAGATTCTCTTAGGTCTAAAGTAAATTGCTCGTGAAGACAAATGCAACGAGCCCAAACACGATGGATTTATCATGTGTAGTTTAGGAGTTCCTATGGCCACCTTCTGTCTCCATCATCAGACCAGCTCGATGGTACTCGTACCATAATAAATTAAGCGCACCTGGCCGGTCGGAAAAGATAAAAAAATTCAAATTTAGACTATTCATGAAACAAGGGTCCGAATATGTATCACTAGTATATCGATTCATGTATTTCAACAGGACAGAGAAAATTTCAAAATATTATGTACAAGCTGTGCCCGCGGCTCCGCCCGCTCTCATATTTCACTTCACTGCTAACCTCATAAGCCATTTAGCGTGATAGTAAGTAGCCTATAGTTGATGGGAAGAATCAAGCTATCCGTAGAATTTTGTTCTATTAAAATCGGTTCAGTGGTTCTCGAGTTATAAGCGGACAGACAGACAGACAGAAAGCAGACGTTGGATTTTATTATAGGTAAGGATATATATATATATATATATATATATATATATATATATATATATATATATATATATATATATATATATATATATAAGCTGAGCCCGCGGCTCCGCTCGCGTGAAATTCGTATTCCAAAGAAGAATGTAAGTAACTAAGGGCGAGGCCGAAGGCCGAGCTGCGTTCAGGTAATCGATAAACCTTCTTAAAGAAAGTAACTAACTAAGGGCGAGGCCGAAGGCCGAGCTGCTTTCAGGTAAGCGATAAATCTTTCTCAAATAAAGGAAGTAAGTAAGGGCGAGGCCGAAGGCCGAGCTGCGTTCAGGAAGACGATAAACCTTCTGGAAGAAAGGAAGGAACTAAGTGCGAGGCCGAAGGCCGAGCTGCGTTCAGGTAAACCAAAAACCCTCTTCCGCCTTCGGGCCTCGCCCTTAAAGACTTCCTTTCTTCGATAGAATATAATATCGTTTACTCAATCTATTTATTTCATAAAAATAAAAAAGTAATATTAATAACTAAAGAATTAAACCTACCTAACAAACATTAAAATAACTATCAAAACGGGCATTTTCAAATGTTCTTAGAGCACTTGCGGCATTACCCCGCTGGATGGCAAGGCTTACCCTTTGAATGAAGTACATAAGCCCTTGATGGCGGGACACCAGTTGCGTCAACCAGCTCAAGCCTCTTTTGGCTTCACTGCTCCAAGGACCGAGGGTTTCAACGGCAAACGCAACAAATTCGAAATCTTGAATTATATTTCTATATTTGCTGCGTTTGAGGCTCTCCGCCCCAGCGTCGGCCGCGCCAGCCGCTTGGCGCTTGGAGCCAATGTGAGAACAAAAGTGGCGTCCCACATCAAAGAACTACCCTTAGTCCATGGCACTAAGGTGATAGCATCGGGCCTCTTGCCATCCAACCGGGAATAACCGCGAGGTTCTAGGATGCACGGTATATTTGCCGTTAGAAGCGTGGACTTTATAATAAAATTTAAATTAAATTAACTCAATCTTAATATTAATTAACTTTACTCGAGATGGCTTAGCTTCTTCCTGAACGCAGCTCGGCCTTCGGCCTCGCCCTTAGTTACTTGCTTTCTTCGAGATGGTTTATCATTTGTCAGAACGTAGTTCGGCCTTCGGCCTCGCCTTAGTTGCTTACTTTCTTCAAGATGGTTCAGCTTCTTCCTGAACGCAGCTCGGCCTTCGGCCTCGCCCTTAGTTACTTGCTTTCTTCGAGATGGTTTTTCAATTATCCGAACGTAGCTCGGCTTTCGGCCTCGCCTTAGTTACTTACTTTCTTCAAGATGGTTTAGCTTCTTCCTGAACGCAGCTCGGCCTGCGGCCTCGCCCATAGTTACTTACTTTCTTCGAGAAGGTTTATGGTCTTCCAGAATAGAGCTCGGCCTTCGGCCTTGCCCTTGGTTACTTACTTTCTTCAAGAATGTTTTTCTTCTTCCTGAACTCAGCTCCGCCTTCCGCCTCGCCCTTAGTTACTTTCATCGAGAAAGAATATCGTTGACGTGAGCGCAGATCCGCCTTCGGGCCCGCCTTTAGTTACTTACTTTCTTTTTTTTAAATACGAATTTCACGCGAGCGAAGCCGCTGGCAACAGATATATAAATTTTATTGCACCAATGACAGCGACATAACTTCGACTTTCAATTATTATTTTTATTTATCAAACAATTTGTCACCGGCCAGCTCACGTCGAGATGACAGTTCTCCGTTGTCAACATGACATTTAAAATAGTTTTTTACCTTTACTTTGGATTACGTGATTTTTATTATATTTTTTAATTATTATGTTCATCCGGGATATACACTGTCACTATAAAAAGTTTCGTCAAATTCCGTTCAGTGGTTTTTGCGAGATGCGCGTACAAATAGACATTTTTGCATTTACGATTTTATGATATGTATAGAAAGAATAGATATGTATAGACTATTGTGTTCAAGTTATAAAAAAGAAGAACTGTCATTTTCGTTGTATCTACTTATTTTTAAATTTCGAATGAATATTTTATTCAAATTGTATTTGCTGCCAGTTCTCAAGATATAATTATGTACTTTGGACTACGTGATTTTAAACGCGCAATAATGTTTATAATTGTTAATTTTTTTTTATTTTTGTTATGTATAGAAAGAATAGATATGTATAGACTATTGTGTTCAAGTTATAAAAAAGAAGAACTGTCATTTTCGTTGTATCTACTTATTTTTAAATTTCGAATGAATATTTTATTCAAATTGTATTTGCTGCCAGTTCTCAAGATATAATTATGTACTTTGGACTACGTGATTTTAAACGCGCAATAATGTTTATAATTGTTAATTTTTTTTTATTTTTGTTATTTTTTTTACGTATTATGTTAACCCGGCATATAAACTGCCACTATACAAAGTTTCGTCTAATTCCGTTCAGTGGTTTTTGCGTGATGCGCGTACAGACAAACAAACAAACAAACAAACAAACAAAAATTTTAAAAACTGTTCTAACATGTTCAGTATCTCATTTTAAGCCACCCTGGTTAGTTTTTTTTCGAATACATTCAATGTACAGACTTTCTTACCTCTACGATTTTATTATATGTATAGATTATGTATTATTATTTCTTTTTTTTTTGTTTTTTGGAAATCGGTTTAATATTTTTTAAAACAGTTTTTATTTTATTCTTTTTAGTAATATTATTAGTAATATTACCTATAAAAGAATAATCGAAATCGAATAATCGAAATCGATTGAAGTGGTACAGAATTATTCGCCATATGTGTCAGACTGCAAATTGCTGAATAAGTCCACATCACAAAAGTTTTGCTGAAGGTAACCACACACCATACTAATTTATCAAACTGAAAATTGCCGAAAACGACCTCATCACAAGTTTTGCTGAAGGTAACCACACACCATAGTATTATGCTGATTTTTCGAAAACCACTAAACCAATTTTGATAAAATTGGAATGGGACCACCTCGGAAGTATGACCTAACTAATAAAAAAAGAATTTTCTAAATCGACCCTCAATTGACGTAGAAATCGCGTAACAAACATACAAAAAAAAAATAAAAAAAATAAATAAAAAAAAAACATACAGACGAATTGAGAACCTCCTACTTTTTTGGAAGTCGGTTAAAAACGATATTATTAAATCAGGTTGGAAAAATTTTCTTAGTTTTTAGCAATAATTGCTTAGATTTATTAAAGCCACATAAAATATATTCTTACTTTAAGAAGCTTTATTGACTTCGAAATGAATGTGACCTATACTCAAACAAAGATTATTTATTTAGATATGATTAACTCTTAAACCGATCATCCTAATTCTATCATTTTAAATACGAATTTCACGCGAGCGAAGCCGCAGGCAATAGCTAGTTATTAATATGAACGAACCACTAAAGTTTCAACAACAAAGAGGAAAGAATTACCTCTTGGTCAATTGTTGTAGAACTAGACAATGATATCATTTTGATTCAGCTGAATACAAACAGATGCGAACAATGACAAAATTAGGCCGTGCCAACACAAACTTTACAATCAGTGACAAATCAATGTATGACACACGTGGCACAAACATTAAAAGTAAATAGTTAATTCAATAGAACACGAATATGAATATTCAGCCCATTCATCTATGTACCGCTGCTGGTTAAACTACTCGTACATATTTGCTCTCTAGAACATTTAAGTTTTATTCTTCAAGACATTTCTAAAAGCAATGCTTGTTATTAATACTGTATTATTAAATGGACTTGTAACAGTATTAATGGGTAAGTACCTATCATGGTGTAATGTAGTCACAGAATTAAATGAAAAAGAGATAACGTGCATAATACAAAACTATAAGCCTGAGAGTCGCCCTCATTAAGCCATTGTCATCAGTGATCACCTCGCACCAGATCCATCAGGTCGAGCCTACTGTTAGTTAAACCCATAGCTCCTTCCCTTCACCTTGCTACTCGTAAGTGATAGGGTTTAAATCGGTTCAGATAAATACCGAGAGCGATTGAAGGTGATATGAAAAATAGTACGTGTTTTTCATCCAGTCCAGTGTAACCTGCACAACCGAATGAAAACGCTGACGTGACAAGAGAGGAGCTCACATCACGGAGAGCCAATCATGTACGGTTGAATATAACAATTAATATAGTACGGACGGAGTTGATCTTATGTGGTAATGCGATTTTCAAGTGTTGCAGTGCCAAGGCTGGAAAGTAATGCACATGTCAGGGAGACGGTTCCCCTTGGTGAGGGTCGATGGAGAAATACTCGACGAGAAATACGAGAAAGACTACGACGAAGTCAAGAGAGTGCACAATCGCAAAAGTAAAAAACTATTTTTAACCGACTTCCAAAAAAGGAGGAGGTTCTCAATTCGTCTGTATGTTTTTTTTTTTATTTTTTTTTTTATTTTTATTTTTTTGTATGTTTGTAACACGATTTCTCCGTCAATTGAGGGCCGATTTAGAAAATTCTTTTTTTGTTAGTTAGGTCATACTTCCGAGGTGGTTCCATTTCAATTTTATCGAAATTGGTTCAGTGGTTTTCGAAAAATCAGCATAATACTATGGTGTGTGGTTACCTTCAGCAAAACTTGTGATGTGGTCGTTTTCGGCAATTTTCAGTTTGATAAATTAGTATGGTGTGTGGTTACCTTCAGCAAAACATTTGTGATGTGGACTTATTCAGCAATTTGCAGTCTGACACATATGGCGAATAATTCTGTACCACTTCAATCGATTTCGATTATTCGATTTCGATTATTCTTTTTTATGTAATATTACTAAAAAGAATGAAATAAAAACTGTTTTAAAAAATATTAAACCGATTTCCAAAAAACAAAAAAAAAAAAAACTAAAAAGTATTAAATACCTAATATTTTGAAATTTTCTCTGTCCTGTTGAAATACATGAATCGATATACTAGTGATACATATTCGGACCCTTGTTTCATGAATATTCTAAATTTGAAATTTTTTTATCTTTTCCGACCGGCGCTTAATTTATTATGGTACCTGGCCAGTACCTACTGTACCGAGTACCATCGAGCTGGTTTGATGATGGAGACAGAAGGTGGCCATAGGAACTCCTAAACTACACATGATAAACCCATCGTGTTTGGGCTCGTTGCATTTGTCTTCACGAGAAATTTACTTTAGACCTAAAAGATTCTCAATTCGACGGTATGTTTTCTTTTTTTGGATGTTTGTTACGCGATTACTCCGTCAATTGTGGGCCGATTTTGAAAATTCTTTTTTTTTTTATTTGAAAGGGGATAACCCTGAGGTTTTTGAAGTGAAAACTTCTTTAGCGGCTCTTGGCACTTTTTTAGGTGGGTAAAAATGTATAACTCGCGACATCGCGTCAGCGTCATTTTTAAAATGAAACCTTAAGTCATTGCGTTAAGGGTTAAGTTAGAGTGGCACGGGATCTGCCGGCACTCCCGGAGTGCAACTGTTAAGTAGGGTTCCGTAACACGTTTATGTCTGTCCATTCTACTAAGTTCTGCAAAATGAATGTAGGGTTCCGTAACATATGCATGTCTATCCGTTCTACTAAATTTTACAATTTTCAACCAAGGTCCTCCGACGGTTATTTTATAATAAAAGTAGGCTTCCGTAACACGTTTATGTCTGTCCATTCTACTAAGTTCTGCAACATCACCTACAACGTCCGTGATGTCAGCCCATAACACCAGTGCCATGTCAGTGCTTCCCCCTTTGATCGTGCTGACTACACTGAACTGGTCGGAAAACACAAACTATTTACATAGCCGTTTCGACCGACGTTTAATTCAGTGCGGTGGTACCAACCCGGGAAGGTTAAACCCTACCACCAAGTAAAATTACGAGGGAAGGGACTTACAGTTTTACGAGGAATCCGAACCTTGGTCAGCCTCCAACGGTCAGCGGTCACCCATCTAAGCACTGACCGCACCCAGCGTTGCTTAAAATTCAATAGCGACAGTTGACTGTCTGCACCACTGAGCTATCGAAGCTGACGTGGTCCTATTTTAATTGGGTCAAGATCGGATTGGAAAGCGAGTACATCAATAGCAAAAAATAACTAAAAAAAAACTGTGAAATAAAAAAAAAAGTTTTAAAAAACATAAAACCGACTTCCTAAAAAAAGTAAAACTAAAAAACTATTTAAAATAAAAATATAAAAACCGCCTTCAAAAATATATGAAATAAAAACCTAAAAAAAAAAACGAACCCTAGAGTTGAAGGCGGTGCTAAAGCAAGCAAAATGATGCATGAAAGAAAACATGAGCGGATGATAATATCCTTTGTGATTTGTGTAGCCTTTTTAGCACCGCCTTCAACTCTAGGGTTCGTTTTTTTTTTTAGGTTTTTATTTCATATATTTTTGAAGGCGGTTTTTATATTTTGTATAAAACGATACGATCCCTCCATCCCCATTCTACCATCATTCCACGCGCAACAGGTTGGGAATGCATCCACACATTGTCGATATCCCCTCACTTAGGACAAATCGATCCTGTAAATCCTTTATTTACAGGGTTGCCAACATGTGGAATTCACTCCCACCTGTATCACCTATATTAAGCGGCTGGTGGCCGAGTGGTTTGAGCATCGGCTTCTCATGCGGGAGGTTCGAGGTTCGAATCCGGTCGGCGTGTACCAATGAGTTTTTTCTGACGAAAAAATTTACGTGCATACCTACACCTGCTGCTTCACCGTTCGGAACCGGTGTAAAACTGTAGGTCCCTTCCCTTGCCCCTTACTAGGTGGTAGGCTCAAATTGTAGCCGACTGGGTTGGTACCACCGTACTGGATGTAAGATGGCCGCATAGCAACCTCGGTTGTGTTCTCCTTAAAAATTTTTATTTGCTATTAATGTACTCGGCGGAATCGCCCGGCCTTCGGCCTCGCGATTCCGCCTCGCTTTCCAATCCGATCTTGACCAAAATAATGTACTCGACGGAATCGCTCGGCCTTCGGCTTCGCGATTCCGCCTCGCTTTCCATCCGATCTTGACCAAAAAAAAAATGGGACCACCTTGGAGCTAGACTGAACCGAACACAAAAAGAATCATCGAAATCGGTTCACAGTTGGGGAAGATATTGCTGAACATACATAAAAAAAAATACATACAGCCGAACACGCAGCCGAACATAGAACCTCCTCCTTTTTTGAAGTCGGTTAAAAAGGGATCAAATTCATACACTGGAAGTAGTTTATTTAACAGCTTGAAATAGGTTGATTGTTAGAAGGGAGCTATGTTCTGCACTTAATGCACTAAATATGCGAAAATGTGTAAACTTTAACCACACAAGTTAAACACAGAAAGAGTAAGTCTAAGAATAATGTAACCCTAAATCTAAGCTAAATAATTACATTATGCAAAAACAATATTATGTTCACCTAAGATGAAAGAAAATGTAACGAAAACAATAATGGGTACTCACTAAAACTTTTTTTTTATTGGAATGTGAAATATTATTTATTTTAATATAATTTCCACATTTTAATCAAAATTATGGCAGTAAAAAAAAAATTATAACATAAAAAAATCACTATATACACTAACTTTGTTATA
This sequence comes from Nematopogon swammerdamellus, assembly GCA_946902875.1. Lineage (NCBI taxonomy): Eukaryota > Metazoa > Arthropoda > Insecta > Lepidoptera > Adelidae > Nematopogon > Nematopogon swammerdamellus. Next base: position 8,063,043 of record OX336333.1, read on the forward strand.
AATAAATTAATTTGTAATATATTAGACTACATTAGAAATGAAATAGTTTTTTTTTTATATTTCGGAAAGTTGAAATGTAACATAACCCCCTTTTAATAATCAGTGATTCAATTGTTCTGCCAGTGCGAGACACAAAATGACTGCCTTACAGGAAAGTGAGTGAAAAATTGATTCTGGTGGCTGGTTCGTGTTTTGTATTTTGGAGCCTACACCTAATTAATTTATTATTCACTTTGTATTTTAACCGTGAAGGTTCTTCCCGACTACGGAACCCTTCACTGTGCGTGGTCCAACATGCACTTGGGATATTTTTGACATGAAATCAAATGACTGTCTGCACCTACTTGACGTTGTTGCGCGGTAGTCGCTGGAATTTGAAATTGACCGTAAAGCGAAAATTGTAATACGGAAGTAGCTAGAGTATGTTTGAAATACCATACAGAATACGGCGCGATAGGTATGGTATAGGTATTGGGATATTTTTGACATGAAATCAAATGACTGTCTGCACCTACTTTACGTTGTTGCGCGGTAGTCGCTGGAATTTGAAATTGACCGTAACGCAATAATTGTAATACGGAAGTAGCTAGAGTATGTTTGAAATACCATACAGAATACAGCGCGATAGGTATGGTATAGGTATCTAACGACCATAATACCAATATGTACAAGTGTGCGGTGCTGACTTTAGTGGGTCGAGGGGTCGACGCGTGAGAAGGGTCGAGAGATCAAGCAGCCGAGGGGTCTAGAGGTCGAGGGTCGAGGGGTCGAGGGGTCGAGGGTCGAGGGGTCGGGGGTTCGTGTTGTGACATTTGTATTGTAATGTATTGTTTATTGATAATTCATATGGCAGTTAGACTGCGCTCAAACTTGTCACAATTTGTTCTATCCGGTTCGATTACACCCACGAAGAAGAACCGACAAGATACTTCGCAGGGTATTTTTTTAAACATATTTTTACAAGTACTTAGTGACTAGCCACATAATAACACCGCCCATAGTCTATCTAAAGCACAGCTTGAGAACAAGATTTACAATTTTGCTGAGAGTTCTGACTACAAAGACTTATTAATTAAGTGAATAAGGTGTAAAGAGCCTTTGTCAAACTTTGATACGTAATTTGTATCAACATAATTATGTTAGTACATTAAACTACAATGTAGTATAAATTTTATTGTCAAAAATAAAAAATAAAAATATATGAATATTTAAGATACTTGAAGTATCAAGTTGTCAATGGGTTAATAAGATTGAGGTACTAATGGTATCTAGTCAAGATTTAACTAATTATGCAGTCAGGTAAGTAGCATATATACATAAGTATACCATTCAGATAATACCAGCACCCGTTCACGAGCATCATACCAGGGCCAGCCATTTGATTCCATGTTCGGCAGATAGCCACAAAAGCGATCTGCCTACGCTACGGCAAGTATTTTTTTATCTAAAACGCAGTGTTTCATAATTTTCTACTGTTCTTCACTTTTTTCATCGTTTTTCGAAGTCGGATATTATATAATGGTTATTCTTATTTAATTGTTTTTCATTCTAAGCCACAAAGTAAAGTATATTAATGCAAAGGCGTTATCAAACTCTAGCTATACTCAACTTCATGGGTTTTGGATTATCTATGTTTTATTTTTTACTAGCTGTGCCCGCGACTACGTCCGCGTGGACATGATCTTTCTCAGCCTGTTATAAAACGCAACGTGACTCTGTCTGTCCGTTCGTTAGTACGATTCAATTGTTTTGGTGTTTTTTAATTGGGCAGGTTATAGATTTGATTCGACCTACATAAGTGAAGCCGCAACCAATGGTAATTTATAATCTACAATAACGCTTCTCTGTAAACTATATTAGAAGTAGAATATCCAGGAATTTGTGCATATAAATTATTTGAATAACTAATACGGGAAAGAGCCACGTATAGCTGACCGTGCGAAAAGCAACTCAAACTTAGATCTAAGCCTGCTACCCAACCAATGACAGTGATCAATCTGTAAGTCACAGCCTCAGGTCACAGCCTTCTTATAATAATACTTACATACTTAAATACTATTTTACTATTTATTACACGCGAATATATTTATACTAATTCTTCTTATGCTTCTTGGTGATTATGATTATCAACACTGAGCTACCGAGGGCTCCGTATCGCCATGTCATGGCTAGCGCCACTCACGCCATCTAGATGGCGTGTTATGAAATGCTTCATATTAGTTAAATGTCATGATTAGTTAAAATGCTTCACGCTCTATTCGGTAGATGGCGCGTGCACGTACACTTTTTTGGTTTATTCTATGGGAATCCCCGTGGATTTTTTACTTTTTCTAATTTTTATTATTTGTTGTTATATCGGCCATAATAAATAACACATATTCTGTGAAAATTTCAACGGCCTACCTATTACAGTTCAATAGGTACAGCCCTAGGACAGACAGACGGACGGACGGACAGACAGACAGACAGACGGCGTAGGCTTAGTAATGGTCCCGTACCGGATACGGAACCCTAAAAATGAAATGAAAGGATAAAATAACTAATAAATGTAATTATCAGATAAGAACGCCATCTGTCATTCATTAGTTGACTTATTAATATTCTGTGAAAATTTCAACGGGCTACCTATTACGGTTCAAGAGATACAGTCCTCGGACAGACAGACGGACGGACGGACAGACAGACAGACAGACAGACGGCGTAGGCTTAGTAATAGGGTCCCGTACCGGATACGGAACCCTAAAAATGAAATGAAAGGATAAAATAACTAATAAATGTAATTACCAGATAACAACGCCATCTGTCATTCATTAGCTGCCTTATTAAATATATAAAAAATTTTATCTGAAGACGACTAATTTTTCGAAATATCATAAAAAAATTGGTTGTCTGTAAAGTCGGTTTACGGACGATAGTTTTACGTGATGACGTGAATAATCGTAGTATATAGAGCAAAGATCAGTAATTCTATTTCCAGTAGAAAGATTAATCATCTTGTGACTGGCCATCAATAAACTTCTGTTGTCTGATCTTGACAGTTTTACTTCTTAAGACGTTTCCATGGTAACTTTGACTATACCGATTGTGCCTCTCTATCGCTTGTTACGCGCTCTCGCTTGCACACACAGGCTCAGATGGAACGTGACACTTTTCCGTGTGTGCAGCCGGTATTCATCAATTTATAAGACGTGACGTCATCACGTCAAAAGCCCCAGTTGCACTCCGGGAGTGCCGGCAGAAGTGAAAACTTTTTGTATTTCCGAAAATAATTCTTAGGTAGTTATAAAAAAAACTAAACACCCTAAAAAAATTAAACACCGTAACATTGCTTAAAAAAGAAAAAAAAAAACAAAACAAAACAAAATTTGAGGGATTCGAACCCATTGTCAAAAAATACAAATCCTACACCACCACTCTTACAAGCTCACTGGCTGACAAAACATGAAAATGTTTATTGGAAAAATTATGAAAACCTAAAAATGCACTATTTCGAAATTTCAACATAATATAAAATAATCTTAAAATTTAACTATGCTGTTCTCACTTAGCACCGTTCTATAATTAGCAGATTTAAAAATATAATTATTATTTAATTCAAATACGATACTCCTGGCGCCATCTTGGACTTAAATGAAGACTAATTTCATGTTACCTTTAAAACGTCACTCTGACTCCCCCTGAGGCATTGACAATGCCGCCTCTCTATAACCTGGTTATTTTAATCTCTTTGATTTAAGTACATGACTGAAGTGCTAGATGTCGCTCCATGAAATATTCACCAACTGTTCCCAAATTCGCCTCATAAGTACACGACCGATTAGCCGTGTGGTTTAAGACGTCGGCACAGATTACTTAATAGTTACTTCGTAGTTACTTCGTAACAGATGAATCTCTCCATAGAAAAAGTTACATACCTTCGGCTTTAATAGCCTAAACTTTTACTTCGCCAGTCGCTGCATGCGAAAATGTACCTAAACGAAAGAGCGTAAAGTGATTATTGCTTTGCAGCTGCGCGCAGACGCGGGGCCGATAAAAATATCAATGCATTATATTGTAAAGAGGAAATATGTGTGAATGTTTGTTCGCGAGCTACAGCACAGATTTAAAAATGTTTTTTTACTGTTAGATAGGTACCTATTTTTTTTTTGGTTTAACATATAGGCTATTACTAACTTATGCCCGCGGCTTCGCCCTTGTTAAAATATATTTGAGGAAAGAAATTAGTTCAGCCCGAAATACTTCAGGTAATCCTACCTACCTACCAACTACCCCTGTAATGTTATCTAATGTTATTATTGTTACCTGTACGCATGCTTATCTAACTGATTTTATTCGGTATAGATTAAAAATACATCTGGCAAGCGAATCCGGACGTATTGCCGGCGGAAATTACTTCCAGTCGACCTTTACATACACCTTTCTGCTTGGCAGAAGGCGGACTTATTATATAAGGAAGCCGACGTTTGCTTTAAAGCAGATGAAAGCGCGGACCGCACGTGTCGGTCTTCGGTGGTCTTACTAGACTGAGCGGCGCGGGCGGCGTGCCCCTCCCCCTCCCCCCCCCCCTTCTACGTCACGTGTAACGTCTGCAAACCAGACCCCCCCCCCCCCCCCCCCCCCTATTAATTTGATAGACAAACAAACAGACAGATATATCGAACATACCGAAACTCAAGCGAAACACAACATAAACCAAAATACCTATTTCCGTGTTCCGTACCAAAAGGGTGCCAACGGGACCCTATTACTAAGCCCCGCCGTCCGTCTGTCCGTCTGTCAGCGGCCTGTATTTCCATTACCGCTTCAACAAATAGTAAAAATATATAAAATAAAGTACATAGTGTTAAATCTGCGAAACCGACAAGTGCGAGTCGGACTCGGTTTTTTAGAATAATTATTGCTCAAAGAAAACAAATATACTCACATTTCTTCATCAGCAGGTAAATGGAAAAAAGAAAGATTTTTATCTCTCCTCTTGCTGGATTTACATCCATCTACTGCACATAAACTGCCACTATTAACAGAAGCCATGTCAACTTGAATTAAGATATAGGTAGGTACGAACACAGGGTACGAAGCGCGCGCTCGCGTAGTAGGTTAGCTGCGCGCGGCTGTCGACAGCCCAATAAATTATGGGTCGCCGGCGGCCCGGCGGGCGGTAGGTAGTTATCGCGCGCAAGTACATAGAGTGCGTGAGGCCTGACGTCGGTCACAATATATTGGTGGCAGGGACCGCGGGTTCGAGGCTCGCAAAAGACGGAGAAATATATTTTGTATTTCCTACTATTGTATATGCCTCTCTATCGCGCTCTCGCTTGCACACACAGGTCTCTATCGCGCTCTCGCTTGCACACACAGGTTTAGATGGAACGTGACACTTCTTCGTGCGTGCAGCCGGTGTTCATCAATTTATAAGACGTGACGTCATCACGCGTGTCGTCGTCACGTCAAAAATATGTGTTTTTATATTTAATAATATAAATAATTTATAAACATAAAAACAGATAAAAACTCCACACACGAAATTGTTCACCTAACCAGTCCACAGCCGTGTTTCTTTTCCATGACACTAAACAAAAGTTCCGCGCGACGCCGCCGCCGCGGAGGCGCTGCGAGCGACGACGCACGCAGCGCTGCGGCGCGCGGTGGTGGCGTGGTGCTATAAGATATTTTCTAACTTAAATTAAAAAATTAATATCTTTTGATTCTGTGGGTTGATTTTGATGAAATAAACACTAAATGTTACTCGGAATAAAGCTTCATATTTTTTAGTAATTAGATTTTGAATCCAATGAGTGGTTTTTGCGTGATGCGCGCACAAACGAACAAACAAACCAATAAACCAACAAACCGGCAAACCGACAAACAGACAAAAATTTCAAAAACTATATTTTTACGTTCTATTAAGCTAAGCGCAAACTGGCGCTGTGGTGGCGGTCATAGCGGTGGCGGCCAAAGCAGCATTGGCGGTGGCGTTCAAAAGTCGCGCAGATCAGAGCGTTCAGATTCGACGGCTGTGGTGCCGCGGTGGTTGCGTAATTTCGTAATTTTGGTACTTTTAACCACAAAATTGAAGAAATATTACTTTTTTTTACTCTTAAATTTTACTTTTTTTTTATTTTTTACTTTTTTTGAATTCCGCGTGAGCTGTATTGTATAGAATTGAGTGATTGTAGACCTCGTTTATAGTTATTTCCTCCATCCTTTCGTCAGTTCCTATGATTATCACGCGATCAGATGCTGCAGGCGCGATCTTATCGCCACCGCCGCACTATGGAACGTTTTTGTAGGGCCTATACGATTACGAACTTTTAAAATTTAACTTCAGTTCTGTAATTTTATTTGTATGCAAATATGTCGAGACAACTTATTTAAGATATTTAATGCAGGTACAGTCTGCATAGAAAGTGTATATATTTTTATAAAAATATTTTAAGATTTTTTTTATATGGTAGCTATGAGACTGTTTGGAACTGTCGAGATGAATCAAGCATGGTTATATGATACGTCCGAAAACATACCTTACTGCGTAAAAACTAGAACCGGATCGATCCGGGAACTTGAGATATGAACTGTTAAAAAATATTTTTATTTTTTTTATTTTTATCGCTTAGACTCTGATCCAAAATGCAGTTTAATGTATCAAAATACAGTCAAATGTGTTATTTGGAACACTTAATCTATTTATATATAGTTATTACCCATATTAAGAAATTATATACAATTTAAAAAGGCAATTAAATACATTTCGATATGATGATAAAATAGAACATATTAGATACATAACATCGAACCGGATATAACAAATTGTAACGAGTTCGTGTGCAGTATGACTGCCATATGAATGCTAAAAATGCTAAACTACAATATAATACAATTTTATTTGAAAATATAGGGAAATTCTAAACGTGATTCTAAACGTGGTGGTCGGTGTTGTGTTGCAATTTATCAATAGTCCTTGCGGCATAACGCCGATTACTCTCCTTACTCTGATTGTCGGGATACAGCGTGTGGTTATGTAAGTAGAGAAAATTCGACGTTTTTTAAATTTATGCATGGTCATTAATAAAATAATCTAAAACGAAAGTATGAAGATAGCAGATAATATATAATAATAAAATAAAACAAAGTATGTTTTGCACATGTTTATTAAAAAAACTGTATTACGTAACAACATATTTGTATGTAGCTAGTAAAATGAACAACCGTAGTGGTTGGTTAGTGGCAATACTGAAGGGGGCTCAGCTTTCAGAAAGAACCACGGAATACCTATTACATTCATGATTCAAGGGTGTTAAAAAAATTCGAATATGAAATAAAACCAACCCTAAAATTATTCAGACTCTGATTCGGAACTGAAGTCTTCTCTAGGCAAAGTATCAACGTCGATGAATTCCACGTTTTCGTTATCTTGACTTGGAGTTAGAATTAGAAGAGATACCATGTCTGCTGGCATAGACAATTTTTTCTTGTCCGTTGTGTTGGGTCTAATACTGGTCAGATGAGGATCGGAAGATATCAGGAAGTTATTTAAAATATCCTGATTAGTCGCAGTTCTGTTAAATTTACGCGCGTGGTGCTCCCTGCATTTTCTGAAATCCTTGTTTCTTGCCTCAGCTGCTTCTTCGGACAATTTTCCAATCGGCACAAGATTATGGTATTTTATTATGTCCGCACCATGAATTAGTAGTTTGTGGACACTAGGAGGCATGTAGAACCAGTGGTAAAGATTAACAAATAGCTGAGCAGTCTCTTGCGCGTAGCTAGCAAACTTTTCAGTGTCTATTTGTTCCCCACTCGCAATTGCTCGTAAAATGATTGCAAATCGTTCTATTAGCCCTCTGTCAACACCGGTAATCGCAGCTGTCTTTTCCGGATTCCGGAAGAATCGCCTAGCAGTGTTTCCATCATTCGTAGTACCTGCTCCTTGCTTGACTACGTCGACAAGTAGCCCCAGCTCGCTTTTAAATCGTTTTTGGATTTCTTCCTTTCTTAATTTCATGGTATCCTTATCGCTGCCCTTAGCTGTCCACTTCCTAAAATCCTGTCTGTAAGCAACGTGCAGAAGGCACTCCATGCATCGAATCCACGCGTGCAAGGAAGAGAGACCATGTTTGTACATATCGACGGAAACCTCTTTTTCTTGAACACGTTTCAAGTCATTCCTTTCCGCGGGCTTGGCCTTGCAAATATCACATGTCTGACTTGCCGTGTCCGACAATTGTGATGTGATCTTACCATCGATCATCGTCATGAGCAATTTATGAGTAACACTAACAACGGACTCACTTTTTATGGGAGATGGCTTCAGTGACGATATTTCTGCCTCGATTGCCATCATTTCACCCTTGATGTCGAGGTCGTTCTCTTTAGCAAACTTGAAAAAGATTGGTCGGCAATAATTAGTGGACGATGGCTTTGGATTGTCCCAGATAACTTGGTCTCCACATAATAGTTTTAAGGGGACCAGTGAGCACATAAATATGCTGGAGTCATCGCAGTCACTATCCAGCCTTTGCTTATATGTGCTCTGACCAGATGCACCATCGAACCCCCATTTACTAACGAGTGTTAGTTGCTGATCACGCAATTCTTGTGGTAAATCTTTTGCGAGTCTCTGTACCGTTAGATCGAGAAGAGCTTGGAGATCGATTTTAGCATGCACCTCGCTGACCATCATGCTTTCTTTGGGTGGATAACACTGTTCCTTCGCTTTCTGAACCATGTAATAGGAAGGATACAAGCCGAAGCCTTTTTTTTTGCGCAGAATTTCTCAATGTATTGTATTGCATTTTTGACAACTTTAGAGAACTCAGTAGACCGAGGGCTTCTTCAGGTGAATACTGGACTGGCTTTATTATAGGCTTATTTATAAACCTTCTTATTCTTGCAACTTCACTTCGATTTTCAAGCATATACTTCAGGACTTCTGCAATATCATGATTGTCGGTTTCCTTGCCTTTCAATGTAGTTGCGTATGCAAGAGCATTGAAGTCCTGGTCTGCACATAGCTCTGAAGTCCTTTTTCTTTTTTGCTGATAATGCAATTCACTGAATGGTTTTCGTGGACTGACCTTATGATAAGGCGTTGCAGCAGTAGCAGTTGTGGGTACCTGTGAAGTGCTCGTCGAGGGTTGTTCTTTAGCAAGCATCTCTAAAGCGCTCACCGAAGGTTGTTCATCAGCAAGCATTTCTGAGGTGCTTGTCGAGGGTAGTTCCACGATGGTTCCAGCTGCCGACGCAGCCGGAGCGAACACGTTCACATAGTCAGGCCAGATTATGTTCGAATCCAACCACTCTCCGTTTTTGATAATGAAGGTCTTGGTTGAATAACTTGCACTTTTCCACTTTTTGGTAAGATTGGATACATACGTTTGGCAAAAAAGTTTAAAACGGCGCCCATCTTCTTCTTTTAAATTAAAGTTACATTTTTCAAAAAGTATAGTTGGGTTTGAAAGAGCTTTACGACTTTTTAAAAACAAAAAAATATCTAAATTAGTTACAAGGTCCTCCATTATTCAAAGATATAGTGACTGGTATCAATACGAAAGTTTACACTAATGTTTAAGCTTCGCAAGGATAATTTATACTACTATGTACAAACAAAAAAGCACTTGTAAACAGCGTGCGTGCAAAATCGTAATAAGCAAATGTCTGTCGCGCACGGCTGTCTAACAAATACTGAGTTTGAAATATACTTGTGCCATGTACTGTCTGTAATGTCACTAATTAGTTGTTGCTAAAAACTGGTTAATCCCTTAGTTAGCGCTTTAATCACCTTATCGCTAATCTACTTTTCTAGGCCCCCTTCGATTTTCAGGAATCGAAACTCGTTAATGAGTAACAATAAGACCCGCATTGTTGCGAAATTAAGTACTACAGATTAAAAAAATCTACAAGATGAGTTTTCGTATGTATTGAAATTGTAGGTTGGTCCAAAACTTCATAAGTCGCTTACCATGTACAATTTAACAGGACCGTGGCCAACTACGATAATTGAAATAACTTCATTCTCTAAATTTTCTAATAAATGCATTAATTTCCGTTTTAAATGATATCTACCTATATAATTTCTTAATATATGACTACATATAAACAGATTTAGTGTTCCAAATAACATATTTGAATGTATTTTAATATAACAAACTGCATTTTAAATCAGAGAAAACGAACGAAAAATAATTTTTTTTAACCTTTCATATCTTAAGTTCCCGGATCGATCCGGTTCTAGTTTTTACGCAATAAGGTATGTTTTCGGACGTATCATATAACCATGCTTGATTCATCTCGACAGTTCCAAACAGTCTCATAGCTACCATATAAAAAAAATCTTAAAATATTTTTATAAAAATATATACACTTTCTATGCAGACTGTACCTGCATTAAATATCTTAAATAAGTTGTCTCGACATATTTGCATACAAATAAAATTACAGAACGGAAGTTAAATTTTAAAAGTTCGTAATCGTATAGGCCCTACAAAAACGTTCCATAGTGCGCCGCCACCGCCGCGATCGGACCGCGCACTGACCGCACGCATGCAGCGATCGACCGCGCCAGTGTGCGCTTGCACACACAATTGCATATAACCTATCTGATCGCCACCGCCACCGCCACCGCCGTGATCGCCTTGATCGCGCCAGTTTGCGCTTAGCTTTACTTATTCCTTCCGTCCCCAGTTATTGATTTGCAAAAATATTTAATGTACAGACACGGTAAGTCTACGATTTTATTATATGTATAGATAGATGTATGTATGACAATATTTTGTCTTGCGCCCTTTAGAAACATCAGCAGTCGAATAACAACCTTATATATATCTATATATCTTATCTTCTTCTTTATATACATAATGATTCTGTATGTGTGTTTGTCACCTAACTCCTCCTAAACGGCTGGACCGATTTGGATGAAATTTTGTGTGTATATTTGAGTGGGTTCCCGGATGGTTTGAAAATACAATTGAACCCGGTAGATGGCGATAAGTCCACGCGGACGAAGTCGCGGGCACAGCTAGTATAATATACATATATAAATATCAATTGCCGTTCGTTAGTCTGGCAAAACCTCGAAAATGGCTCGACCGATTTGAATACTTTTTTTTTTGTTTTGTTCGCCACAATACAGGGGTGGTTTAGGAAAAAAGAAAATTAGAAAAAAAAAACAAGTGAGCGGAGCCACGGATATCTATTTTTTTTTTTTATGGAGGTTGACACGATTGGCTACATCACCTACAACATCCATGATGTCAGCCCATAACACCGGGTGAGCTTGGTGCCACGTCAGTGCTTCCCTTCGGTCGTGCCGGCTACACTGAACTGGACGGAAAACACAAACTATTTACATAGCCGTTTCGACCGACCTTTCATTCAGTGCGGTGGTACCAATCCGGGCGGGTTAAACCCTACCACCTAGTAAATACAAGAAGGGAGTCATATCCCTTAGTCGCCTCTTACGACATACACGGGGAGAGATGCAGTGGGGCTATTCTTTTAAAGTACCGACCCCACACGGTACAATATATTCTGTGACCACGGGCTCAGCTAGTACTTATATAAAAATTGGTTCAGTTAAGGCTGTAGAACGCAACCACAGAACAGCGATCAGCGAACGTACATAAATACATGCACACGTATACATCCGTAAATACATACATACATATATACATACATAGTCATACATACATACATGCGGCTTCTATCTGAGGTCAGTTTCACTGTCTGAGGTAGATGAAAATCTACGGAACTACTGCTAATCAAAAATTCTCATTGGTTCCATCATGTAACCTGGATCCATGGAACCATCCATGGAACCTCTGCGAAGTATCCCAAAATGTTAGGTCCTGAGGTAACCGAAGTTTAAGACTATTGATTTGAACATGAGACATCTTGTATTTTTTGTTCCCTTTCCATGAAGCAATATAATAAATATTCAATTAAATGTTACAGCAATCATTCACACCAGGTACAAATACCATTTTTGTTACGGCTTCCAGAATGAGGTTTACAACGTAACTACGTTCAAGGGAATTGAAGGTCATCGAGCGGTGTACGTAAGTTTCCAAGCAATTTCTGTCCCACGCGGGCCATCGTAATAGACGAGAAGATGGAAAAGTTTATAATTTAGAAATTATGCGTCAACGATTGTCTGGTCAAAATTTGGTCATGCTGCTTCGGACGCCTGTGTTATATCTTCAATTGTTTTTTGACCAGGCATCCGCATCTGTTAACTATAAACAAAAGTTGTTGATGACTTGCCAGAGTCCCCCCGGGTTTGAATCCTGACCGAGGACGAATATTCCTCTTTATTTTCGGCTTTGCATTGAAATGAAGCCTTTCTGTCTCATCGTGTTTATCTCAAATTTGGTGTAAGTAATGTCAATTCCAACGGTGAGCCGCCTAGTGTGTGAAATGTGAGAGAAATGTAGCGGCCAGAGGGGCCGTTGGGGCCACAGTCAAAGGTCAATGCAAATGCAAAGTTTTCTATTGTACCTATAACGCTCCCAAACCAGTCACCAAGAGAGTCGTACTTGATGATCGAAACCCGCTGTCACGTAATCCGACATCATTATGTAGGAGGCATTGACTTGGAGAAAATTGGCTTATTTCTCGAACACGTCTCTTTTAGCCAGGCTTTAGATAGTTATACTGCCCAGCACCATTGACTTATATATTACTAACATAAGGACATACACATACGATAGTAATAAGAAACTCAATAGGTAATGTCCTCACTAAAGTGATGGTGGTAAATAATGCTCATGAAATTAGAATTAATTCAATCAAGTGTCAAATGAACTAATTTGCCAAATAAAATGATTGAAATATAACAATGTAATTATAGTTTGCCAATTGTTTTTTTTTTGTCATTTAGGCGTAGTTACTATCGTTTGACCACCACTTTATTGAGGACATTGAGTTCATATGGGCATGTCCTTACGTTAGTAATATATAAGTCAACGCCCATCAGTGGGACAATAAAGGGCCTCATTATAATATATATTAATGTTGATTTCAGTTCGAAGTGAATCACCGAAAAGTACCGCGTTGTGTGATCATGTCATTGTACGTGCCGCTACGAGATTTCCTGAAACCGTCTCGTTACATCATCAACCTGTGTCTTGGCAAGGCCTACTTCATTTATAAGAACATCGTCAACACCAGACAAATGCTCGAGTTCACCTTTACCGAACCCATCAAATCAAGAACTTTCCTTATAGTGGCCGTTAGAATGGGCTCCGGCTAGTTCATGTTTCTGTCACATTACTTATTTGTGCGAATGATTGTAGAAAATATGAATATTGCCTACCACTATAGGCCTGTCAATAAGAACATCAAATATCGCAAACGCGCATGTATCTACGATTTTTTTTATGTTGTTAAGTCCCTTGAGAGTAGTTTATACTCAAGTTTGCAACCCTGAAAAAAACCTGTGCTACTCCCATGGTGCTCGAAAAACTGCGAAATTGTGGTACTTGCTTCAGTTTTTTCGAAAAATCTATCTTAAGAAAGCGTTTCAAGCCTAAACCGACTACTCTGGGTTTATTGCTTGCGGAGATATAGCTAGTCAAAGATGGGAATTGTTTTTTCATAAGTAAACATTTATCGGTAGGGTCCTTTTCCAAGTAACGTACCGGCTGAGATAAAATTCACGAGAGAGGACTTTAAAGATAATTGAATTAGCTTCAATTTAATTCCAAAGTGGAGCTTGTACGCTTCAGTTTCCTCAAAAATTAAAAATAAATTGTAAAATATCGGATTTTGGAAATCAATCTCAAGAAGACACCGATGCTGATATAGTGAGGACTGCCCTTGCCAAGAGCTCATCGTTCGATCAAGTTTTTATCAATAAGGAGTTTGGATCAATGAAAATGCTGGCGAGTTCTATCCAGTCGGGGGTTTTTTTGAGAACTTTGCACCACTTCATCTTGCCTTGCCAGAAAAGGTCAGAGGTGGTATCACACTCACTGATGGCATGCAGGAACAAAACCATCACTCGTGGAACCTCCACATATGAAGGAATTTGCTCGATATTGTGCTCAGTCTGATCCACCTCTGCTGCCTTTCTGGAAGTACACGTTCGTCTGTCCAGAGCTTAAGCCGTTAAGGAGGAACAGTAGGTCGACGTCCACCCTAATGATAAAAACTTGATCGAACGATGAGCTCTTGTTGGGCAGTCCTCCCTCACTATATCAGCATCGGCGTCTTCTTGAGATTGATTGCCAAAATCCGATATGTTACAATTTATTTTTTATTTTTGAGGAAACTATGAAGCCTAGAGGCACCACTTTGGAATTAAATTGAAGCTAATTCAATTAATTATCTACAAATTTCTCTCTCATGACGTTACATGTACTTTCTCAGCCAGTACGTGTATTGGAAAATGACCATACCGATAAATTTAAAATTTTGAAAAAAAAATAGCTCCTCTTTGACTAGCTATATCTCCGCAAACAATGAACCTAGAGCACTCGCTTATACATAGATCAAAGATACCTGAAAAACGCTTCCTTAAGGTAGTTTTTTTTCGAAAAAACTGAAACAAGTGGCAAAATTTCGCAGTTTTTCGAGCACCATGCATGGGAGTAGCACAGGTTTTTTATTTAAGGTTGCAAACTTGGGTATAAACTCAACAAACTCAAGGGAACAATATATAAAAATTGTATATGCGCGTTTGCGATGTTTGCCTTTTCTTCTTCTTCTTCTTTTTAATTAATTCTTAATTCTTTTTAATTCTGGCGATTAACCGATATAACTTCGGCTTATTTTGCCAATGTCAAGTCTTGAAAGATCCACGTACAGTGCGACAAGGCTTCAAATGAACGTGGCTGACAGCTAAACTAACGCTGACACAGTGCTGCCAGATGACCGTCTCGCGTTTACCCGTTCACGCGTAGTCGTGGGAATAACGGTTATTTTTCAACAGCACGTTAGAATGATCTGCTGTTTTTATATAGCTGCTGTTTTAAAATGCTATATTGCTGTTTTTGGTGCTGTTGTTGGAATTTGAACATAACGCTGTTGGAATAACTAGCATAATTTAAATACGAGATAAATTTAGTGTTATAACAATCACGAGAATACAGACGAGTCGTTACTCGTACAGCGAAGTCCGGCCTCATCATCCCTCAAATAGCAGGAAAGTGGTATGGGTGAATGTTTTGGTGGTTAAAAAAATATAACCAGGGTTAATATTTAATCGCGTAGCGACGCATCTTCTATATATTAACCCTAACCTAATGTTGAGGCGGCGCATGTCGTTTTTGTTACGTTTCGTTTCTCGTTGACAGGGATGATGAGCCGGCTTTCGCTGTACGAATAACGTCTCGTGAATACAGCAGGGACACAGATCAGTAATCTGCATGTGGTCAATTTTTTTTTTAATTATTGGCTTGGATGCCGGGTCCTTCTGCCATTTTTTATTTATTTATATAATATTTTCGACGGTATTTATTATGTATTTGTAAAGGCTTTTATAATATTTTTATTCAGTCAATAAATCAGTAATTTTAAGATTGCACAACTTGTCGTTGTAATCTTCAGGTCGGCGGCATTTTCACAAATACTGCTAATCCTATGGTTCACTCACTATATTATTTAAACCATGTTTTTATTCCTATTAAAATATATGTAGTAGACACTAGCTAGACACAATAATTGCTAGACACGTTAAGTTGCTATATAAACTGCTGTCTGCTGCTGCTGTATAAGTCTGCTCATAGCAAGCAATGAGCGCGCACTGCTATACTGCTGTTTTATTGTTGCTGTTGCTGTTTCTAACAAACAGCAGTCTAATTCTATTATAATATTTCTAATGTGCTAGTCTGCTGTTTTATTTAATTATTTAAAATGTAACCTTAAGTCATTGTATTAAGGGTTAAGTTACAAAATACTATTAACACTGCCCTCTATCGAGCGAGAACTTCACATACCTACTGTTAGCGCGCACGTTCGTGGCCTCTGCGGGCGGAGGCCGATAGATCTTTAAACGATTATCCCTGTTTTGTCTTCGTACTTCAACCACGCAATAAAACCTTATTAGATAAATAATTTAATGGCATAAATAAAAAAGAGGTTTCGTAAGGTGTTACTTTCAGATATTGATTCACAACACTATACATTCCATTCTCGCTTTCCTGCCGGAGGCCACGAACGTACGCGCTGACTGTACAGGCTACACTACAAATAATATTTATTATATCAATTAGATGGCGGTACGTACGAGTACAAATAGCAAAACATCATGTAGTGATTTTTAAATATGTAAAATGCAAAGACATTAAACCCACCCTCTTCCATATAGACCGGACAACAAGAACAAAATCGTAATCTACTACTTAGATCCTAGTGGTACAAAGTCGTTCAGTCTAGCGCCACCAGTCCGCATGTGAGGTCGTATTCGTGTGCTAGAGAAAGAAGAAAATCTAAGAAAATATGCCGATTTGCGCATTGCGGTATTGCAAATCTCGATATAAAAATACGACTGAACAAAGCGCCCTCTGTTATACAGTAGCTTTACTACTATTATAGTACGAGATCCCACAACCAATATTTTTGTCTCATAGTATTACGTTCAAAACCGCTTAAAATCCATAAATTCGATTGTCCTCAACCCGATACTAAATGTTTTTCCTGTAGCGTCTCCTGACAGTATTTTTTAAAAATGGCAACCAATTTGAGCGAACCGAGTCATAGTATTCCGTCTGATTTTCGGAATGTTGTTGAATTACCGATCTAAGATAACCAGAGCATGTTTTTCAGACGTCAGTAGCGGTGCGCGTACCAGACCATTACAAAAATAGGAAATGAGGCAAAAAAAATATTAGGTCCTTACCTATGAAATTGCCGTTTCATATAGAAAAAATCAAACAATTTTTTTTATGAAAAATACATATATTTTTTAATCGAAGTATTGACCATTATTATCAATGCACTTTTGCCATTTTACTGGAAGTTCATTGATGCCTCTACAAAAACAGAATGTTTCAGAATTTCTGTGCCCATTCAACAAGTTAAGACAAGCTTCGACGCGATTTTGTTGTTGTTGTTCAGTGAGTTCATACGGTACCCAATTTCCGAGCTTTTTTATCTTTCCAATTTGACGTAAATGAATTAGTATCGTTTTATCACTTACATTGAAGGCTGCTGCTAATTCCGACGTGGTTTGTGATGAATCTGCTTCAACTATGGCTTTCAATTCATCGTTATCGACTTTCGTCTCTGGTCAGCCACGGGGCTCATCATTGAGATGAAATTTTTCAGAACGGAAGCGATCAAACCAAAAACCCACAGTGCTTTCCCTTGCGGTACCTGGTCCATACACGCCGATAATATTGCATGCCGTCTGTGCTGCGTTGGTGCCGCGACGGGATTTATATTCGAGTTCGAGATTCATTTTGAGTTTTCCAGGGTCACAGAACCAGCGATGTAAAAAAAAACCAAACGGTGGGAAAACAAACGAACAACAGATTTTGAAGAAAGAATAATTTGCCTTTATAACAGAAAATATTTGAATCTGGAATTCCTACGCAAAAAAAAGTTTGCCACTTTCAAAGTGGTCAGTTTGTAGAAAAGGCAATTTCATAGGTAAGCACCTAATATTGTAGCTCAAACAGTCTCAAAATCATTTTTACAAGTGAATTGGGGTCAATTGATCAAAACGGAATAGTAAATAAAATTTAACGATTTTATCGCTCATATGAAATCAACTATCATTTTGGTCGTTGGCTCTTGTCCTAGATAGCGATGTGATGAGAAGCACCTAGTGTTACCAGATGCAAAATTGAAAAAGGAGGACATTTGAAGCGGTGAATTCTATAAGGGCCCAATATGGCCAAAAACAGAAATAAAAATTTTACAGGAGAGAGTAAAAACTTCATAACTTTGAAATGAAACAACAAACATTTCTGTATTTTTTTAAATTATTATAACTAAACTATATTATGGATGTATTACTGCAAAAATATACATAAAAAAATTAAAGTCATTTTATGGACAAAGTTTAAAAAAATCATTGAATGGGCCCTTGTCAAACCCAACAAAATTTTCCACACTTTGTATTAACAAAAACTTTCACAAAAGTACAACAAAACAATCAGCAAGAAACCTAACCTCGCACAGAACCACAATAACGGAATTTGACATTCAACCGATGCCACACTTCAACATTGACATCTAACAGTTACAATCGCCTAAATCAAATTTGCGGTAAAAGGGCCCAATTATGTAATAGGTATTGGGCCCTTGTTTCACTCATAAATTATTTTGATCTCTTTTTATGTACGAAGTAGTAAGAAATTGGGCCTGTATTCACATCAAGGCGATGCGTTCTTCCTAGAATACGAAAAAGAAAAAAAGCATTTTCGTAAAAAAAAAACATATTGGGCCCTTATGGAACTCATCGCTTCATTTACTCTGGAAAGGTTCGAATTAGAGAAATGTTATAAATAAAATAAAACTTATTTTAACTATGCATTATATTTTCAGAACTACATATTTTGACGATAACTGGTCACTTTTTTAGAAAATACGTATAAAAGTTAGAGAATGTAACATTATTTTTGTACTGAGTAAAGATAATAACTTATTTGTCCATTGTGCGCTAATAATTTGCGATGAAATACAAAAATATAACAGAGCCAGTGAATGCAACGCGGGCGGGAACTTTGAGTACCTAATGGGTTTAATTCAAATAAAGAGGACAAATTGAGGACGGAAGGAGGACGTTTCTAATTGATCCGAAAAGGAGGACATGTCCTCATTTGGTATACCATCTGGTAACCCTAGATGCACCTCTATTGGCGTCACCTAACGACCGATAGATGAGATGTGTTCTAATTATTTTACTTTGTGTTTATTTTGTTTTTGCTATTCAAAGCTAGATGGCCTATTATAACCTTGAGCTCAAAATATTGATATGAAAATATTCGCAATGTCCTCTCTATAGCCCCTTTTAATCTCTTTGGTAAAATATCATCTTCTATTGTCATCGTTGTCTGTCAATAATTTTCCTTTTTATAATATTATGCTACTACGATTTTAGTTGATTAAAACTTAAAACCTTGACTCGAAGGTTTTGTGTTTAAATATTCACCTCAATTTAATCAACTAAAATAAACTCTATGAAATGGAGAAATATCTCAGACCTGACAAGTTCGACGTGGATCCTCAGACAGGCAATCAAAACTCCTCTCGATGGATACATTGGAGAAAGACTTTCGAAAACTTTCTCTCACTAGTGCCATCAGACTCGAAGGAAGGTACGCTCTCATCTTCTTCTAAACTCCAACTGCTCACAAACCATGTCTCCACTGATGTATACAATATATAAAGGATTCCAGTGACTACGAAACTGCTATCACGAAACTAGAAAGTATTTTCGTGAAACCTGCAAATGAAATATACGCCCGTCATATGCTCGCAACACGAAAACAGAAAAATGAGGAAACTATCGATCAATACATGCAAAATCTAAAGTTGCTTGCAAAAGATTGTTTATTTAAGGCAGTATCAGCTGATGAAAATGAAACCGACTACATAAGAGATGCTTTTATATCAGGACTCTCTTCACAAACAATAAGGCAATGTTTACTGGAAAATGCCAGACTAGACTTATGTGATGCTTATAATCAGGCACGTTCGTTGGAATCTGCACATCTTCACAATCAAGTGTATGAAATGCCAGATACCATTCCTTCTGCCGCTTCCTCTTCCAATCGATTAATGCTGCCTCAACAAACTAATGAGGGCAGAAACTCAAGTGGTCGCCCAACGGATATCTGTTTCTACTGTGGATATAAGAGGCACCCACGTAGCTCTTGCCCCACTTCAAATGCAACTTGTAAATCTTGTAACAAACGTGGCCATTTCTATAAAGTGTGTCGCAGTAAAATACAAAAGTCTGCTGCGTTAACTCCGGAACTTGCAGAAGAGTTTCCTCAAACGTCTGCACCAGTATCTAATGTCCTGTCTTGCAATGTCACATCATCTGATCGTACACCGAACATGGATGTAATAGAGGCTCTCGTTCCAGTACTAGTAAATGGACATCGAGTAATGGCATTGATAGATTCGGGCAGCAAATCTAGTCATATTGATAACACATTAGTACAAAAGTACAATATTAAAACAGAACCCTGTTATGCACGCGTCTCGCTAGCGTCATCAGAATATGTTGTGACTATAAATTCCCGCTGCCCCATTCAAATTGATCTATTGGGAAATAAAATCGAAGCCAAACTGACAGTAATGCAAAATCTATGCAATGACATTATAATCGGCCGAGACATACTACAGAACCATTCCGTACTGGAATTCCATTTTGGTGGCCCACTACCTCCTCTCAAGTTCTGCGCACTGACTGCCGCAAAAATCGATCCTGTTCATCTCTTTCCTAACGACAATATGAATTCCAAGCCTATTGCAATTAAATCACGCCGACACTCTGCTTCAGATTTAGAATTTATAGATAAGGAAATCAAAAGCCTCCTTGCTGATAATATAATACAGGAGAGTATATCACCGTGAAGAGCGCAAGTTCTAGTGACTAAAAATGAAAACCATAAAAAACGTATGGTGATAGACTACTCTCAAACAATAAATAAATACACTCAGCTCGTTGCCTATCCACTTCCCTCAATAGAAACAGTCGTATCAAAGGTATCTCAGTTCAACGTATTCAGCAAAATAGACCTGAAAAGTGCTTACCACCAAATACCCATCACGAAGAAAGACAGATCGTATACAGCCTTTGAGGCTAATGGGAACTTGTATGAATTTACAAGAATTCCGTTTGGTGTTACGAACGGGGTCGCCTGCTATCAAAGAACAATCGACAATATCATCAGAAAAGAAAATTTAAAAGGCATTTTTCCTTATTTGGATGATATCACCGTTTGTGGAATAGACCAAAATGACCACGATGAGAAACTTCGTGCATTTATGCTAGTCACTGAAAAATATGCATTAACAATAATTAAAGAAAAGAGCGATTTTTCAGTTAAAGAAATAAATATACTCGGGTATAATATATACAATGGAACCATAAAACCTGATCCGGAGCGCCTGCGACCACTGCTCGACCTGCCGCTCCCTCACGATACAGCTTCTCTCAGAAGAGCAACGGGCATGTTCGCCCACTACTCAAGGTGGTTATTAAATTTCTCTAAGAAAATTCAACCTCTCATACATGCGAAGACATTCCCCTTAACACCAGAAGCAAAAGAAGCTTTCCAAAACCTGAAGACTGAGATAGCCAAGTCCTCTGTACATGCCATCAGTGATGATATATTATTTACTGTTGAAACAGACGCTTCAGATTTCGCTATTGCTGCCTCTCTCTCGCAACAAGGTCGACCAGTAGCATTTTTCTCTCGATCTCTCTCTGACAGTGAACGTCATCACTCTGCTATTGAAAAAGAAGCATATGCTGTAGTAGAGTCACTGCGAAAATGGAAATGTTTCTTGATGTGTAAACCTTTCAGACTCATCACCGATCAAAGATCAGTGTCATTTATGTTCAATCAGAACCACAACAGTAAAATAAAGAATGAAAAGATACAGCGCTGGCGCACGGAACTATCCCTTTATACTTACGAAATAGTATATAGGCCCGGAGGGCAAAATGTTGTAGCTGATGCTCTATCCAGATCGTCCGGTCTCGCCGCAGCCATAAAGGATGAAGAAAGTAAACTCAAGGATTTACACAGTACCTTATGTCACCCGGGCGTAACGAGGATGGCCCATTGGGTAAAGACCAAGAACTTGCCATTCTCCATTGAAGAAATCCGACGTATAACTGCAGCATTCCCTGTATGTGCCGAGGTGAAACCACGATTTAATACATCTCACGGGACACTCATTAAAGCTATGGCTCCTTTGGAAAGAATCTCTATTGATTTTAAAGGCCCAATACCATCTCAAACCAAAAACAGATACATTCTGACCGTAATCGATGAGTACTCACGTTTTCCCTTCGCATTCCCCTGCCAAGACATCAGCACTGATACAGTCAAACGGCACCTCACAGAAATATTCTCTATGTTTGGAATGCCAACCTACGTACACTCCGACAGAGGCACATCATTTTTGTCTGGTGAACTCAAGCATTTCCTAAATGAAAAAGGCATCGCTACTAGTGCAACTACACCGTATAATCCACCATGCAATGGACAAGTCGAAAGATACAATGGAATCGTTTGGCAAACAGTGAAGTTGGCACTGAAATCTCAAAATCTTCCTGTAGAGAACTGGGAAGCTGTTCTCACTCAAGCCTTGCATTGCGTTCGATCTCTATTATGCAATGCAACTAACGCTACACCGCACGAGAGAATGTTCAAGCATCCCCGACGGTCATCAAACGGTCAATCGATTCCGACGTGGCTCAGTAGTCCAGGACGAGTCCTTATGAAGAAGCACGTCAGAGCGAGCAAATACGATCCACTCGTGGAAGACGTAGAGGTCATCGAGTCCAACCCCTTTTACTCTCGTGTTCGTTTGCAAAGCGGAAGGGAGGTAACCGTCTCCAACAGACACTTAGCTCCTCCTGGTGATGTCGGTGAGATTATTCCAGAAGATGAAGATATATTAGAATCTGAAGTCAATACCCGAACATCTAACCTCGATCCAGCAGTGGGAAAAGGAGAACATTTCGACAATACTCAAGCCCGTGACGATATCCCTCCCTCGGATCCTGCTTCACCAGTGGATTCGCGGGATTCGCCACAGCTATCTCCTGCTTCTCCAGAAGCGCCACCACCTCCAGCTGCTGCTGATGCTCCTAGACGCTCGGGGCGAAGTCGACAGCCTCCGTCACACTTCAGAGACTTCTCTAAATAAATAGTTCATGTGGATTTTGAGGATGGAAGTATGTGGTGATTTTTAAATATGTAAAATGTCATCTTCTATTGTCATCGTTGTCTGTCAATAATTTTCCTTTTTATAATATTATGCTACTACGATTTTAGTTGATTAAAACTTAAAACCTTGACTCGAAGGTTTTGTGTTTAAATATTCACCTCACAGCATTATAGCAAACAGCAGGAAAGGTGGAATATTTCTAACATTATTTATAACTGCTGTAAATTTATAATAGAATTTATTGCCTGCTATATAATATATTTCCCAGGACTATTCACGCGTACGTTAGTATCAATTCTTAGTCTGTGGTGTTGTTAGCAGAAATCGAAGTCTATCTGTTATTTTATTAGAGAGCAAGTATTCCTAAAATTCAATACATAAAATAAAAAATAAATAAGTACCTACTTACCTTATAGGTACTATACATACATTTTCTTTTGCAGCTATATTTTCCCGTAGTGTAAGGAAATTTTCAAAATTGACAACCCTCATGCTGCAACAGCGCCCTCCCACAAACTACGAATAACTCTTACATTCTAACATGTCAATGTCAATCAAATGTGGTGCATATAAAAATATATATAATGTCAAATCAGATTAAAAATGGAGAATTAAAAATACGATTACAAAACTAAAATATGATTATTATTAAAATATTAAACCATGGCGCAGCCGGCGAATATACGGCTAAAAATGTGACTGGAGGGGGTATCCTCCTTGGACATCCTCCAGTCACATTACACAGAGGAAATTAGGAAATTTTCCAGAAAAAGTGAAGATCTGTGTGTTCCTAACTTATAACATCATTGGTTCCTAACAATACATGATACGTCATTGGTTCCTAAACATAATTTGCAGAGAAATCCAAATCCTGCTGCTGTATAAGTCGCAGGTGAGGTCATGCGTGGAGTATTGCTCGCATCTTTGGGGTGGGGCTGCTCAGTATCGACTTGGCTTGTTAGACTCGATCCAAAGACGTGCAGTTCGCCAAGTTAACGACTTTGAAGTGTCCTGCAAACTTGAACCTTTGCAGCTCCGTAGAGACATAGGTTCACTAAGTGTGTTCTATCGACTGTTCAACGGTGAATGCTCTGAGGAGCTGTTCGAAACAATTCCGACTTCACCATTTCACCATAGGTCCACGCGTAACAGACAGGGAATGCATCCCTATACTGTAGAGCTGCCTAAAGTGCGGACTAAGCGCTCCAGTATTTCTTTTATCTTCCGCACTGCGAAACTCTGGAATGCACTTCCTACTGATGTGTTTCCTTCAGTGTATGACTTGGGATCATTCAAGAGACGCGTAAAAAGGCATCTGTCACGCCGGCACGGCATTCGCAGCCCCCGTTCTAAAACGAATGCTTTTGGGCGTCGTCGGCTCAACAATCCATGCTGACGGCGCCAAGTGTCTCGCGTATCAATAAAAAAAAAAAAAAAAAAAAAAAAAGAGAAGCATTGACTTAAAAAAAACTTATAGACAGATAATCAGCGATTCCCTGCGTAGCCACCTTACAGGCGCCCATTTATAGGACAGACGCCCTATCATTGCCATCTATGGGCAGCTATCATTGGGTTTGGGTATATGGAGTATACAGGAATGACTGAAAATTCGATCTATTCCTTGAAAGGGGTTACACTAGAGGTAATTTGGAACCGTCTGGTCTCAGTAGTTCGGTTACTAGTCCGGTTGACCGAACTGTTGATACTTTTTCGTCTCAGTAGTTCAGTCAACCGGACTAATGAGACGAAAAAGTATCAGAAGTACGGCAACCGGACTAGTGAAACTTTGTCGTCTCAGCAGTTCGGTTTACTGTTCAAATAATAGAATTTATTGCAAACTAGCTGAGCCCGCGGCTCCGCTCGCGTGAAATTCGTATTCCAAAGAAGAATGTAAGTAACTAAGGGCAAGGCCGAAGGCCGAGCTGCGTTCAGGTAATCGAAAAACCTTCTTAAAGAAAGTAACTAACTAAGGGCGAGGCCGAAGGCCGAGCTGCTTTCAGGTAAACGATAAACCTTTTTCAAATAAAGGAAGTAAGTAAGGGCGAGGCCGAAGGCCGAGCTGCGTTCAGGAAGACGAAATAAACCTTCTGGAAGAAAGGAAGGAACTAAGTGCGAGGCCGAAGGCCGAGCTGCGTTCAGGTAAACCAAAAACCCTCTTCCGCCTTCGGGCCTCGCCCTTAAAGACTTCCTTTCTTCGATAGAATATAATATCGTTTACTCAATCTATTTATTTCATAAAAATAAAAAAGTAATATTAATAACTAAAGAATGAAACCTACCTAACACACATTAAAATAACTATCAAAACGGGCATTTTCAAATGTTCTTAGAGCACTTGCGGCATTACCCCGCTGGATGGCAAGGTTTACCCTTTGAATGAAGTACATAAGCCCTTGATGGCGGGACACCAGTTGAGTCAACCAGCTCAAGCCTCTTTTGGCTTCACTGCTCCACGGACCGAGGGTTTCAACCGCAAACGCAACAAATTCGAAATCTTGAATTATATTTCTCTATTTGCTGCGTTTGAGGCTCTCCGCTCCAGCCTCGGCCGCGCCAGCCGCTCTTGAAGATGTCCTAATGTGACTTGGAGCCAATGTGAGAACAAAAGTGGCGTCCCACATCAAAGAACTACCCTTAGTCCATGGCACTAAGGTGGTAGCATCGGGCCTCTTGCCATCCAGCCGGGAATAACCGCGAGGTTCTAGGATGCACGGTATATTTGCCGTTAGAAGCGTGGACTTTATAATAAAATTTAAATTAAATTAACTCAATCTTAATATTACCTAATTAACTTTATTCGAGATGGTTTAGCTTCTTCCTGAACGCAGCTCGGCCTTCGGCCGCGCCCTTAGTTACTTGCTTTCTTCGAGATGGTTTATCATTTGTCAGAACGTAGCTCGGGCTTCGGCCTCGCCTTAGTCAAAGTCAAAAGTCAAAGTCAAATCATTTATTTCCAATGGAGTAGTTTCGTACAATTTTACAATTTCTTATAAAATTATTCTACTATAGGAAAAGTCAAGAATAATAAAATTATTAATAATACAAATAAAATTAATATAACAAAAACGTCAAAACACAGAATAAATTATCATATTAAAAAAATTTCAAATAAAATTTAATCTAACCTAGCCTATTATAAATTCCCAGTAGTCAAAAAACAAAATCAGATTTAGTACAAAAGTACAGTCAAAATATACATATGTCACACATATTCCCAATTAAATTTATTTAACACGCTGAATATAAAAAAAATGTCAAAACACAGAATAAATTATCATAATAAAAAAATTTCAAATAAAATTTTACCTAACCTAGCCTAAAATTCCCAGTAGTCAAAAAACAAAATCAGATTTAGTACAAAAGTACAGTCAAAATATACACATGTCAAACATATTCCCAATTAAATTTATTTCAACACGCTAAACACTTTCAGTACATTAGTACAGTCCAAAATTTCAAAATTGCTAAATGTTATAAGAACCAATGTTATAAAATTCACTTATATTATACAGGGGGTTTTTGATCAATATCTTTTTTACATAATTTTTAAATAATTTAGGTGGTAGTTTGCGTGTTTCTAATTTCAAACTGTTGTAAAGTTTTATTTTTTCGCTATCGGTATGCCGTTTGCTTCGTGCCAAACGACAGTGTATGGGTTGTAAGTTTGCTTTGTTTCTTGTAGGATACGAATGAATATCTGAGTTACAGGGGTATTCAGTTTGATTTTTGTTATACTAAGCAACTGAGAATATATTGAGCGACTACTGTTAGAATTTCCGATTCTTTAAAAAGTGAACGACAAGAAGCTCTCTGAGGAACACCATGCAGAACTTTAGTTACTTACTTTCTTCAAAAATGTTTACCTTCTTCCTGAACGCAGGTCGGCCTACAGCCTCGCCCTTAGTTACTTCCTTTCTTCGAGATGGTTTATGGTCTTCCCGAATAGAGCACGGCCTTCGGCCTCGCCCTTAGTTACTTACTTTCTCCAAGATGGTTTAGCTTCTTCCTGAACGCAGCTCGGCCTGCGGCCTCGCCCATAGTTACTTACTTTCTTCGAGAAGGTTTATGGTCTTCCAGAATAGAGCTCGGCCTTCGGCCTCGCCCTTAGTTACTTACTTTCTTCAAGAATGTTTTTCTTCTTCCTGAACTCAGCTCCGCCTTCCGCCTCGCCCTTAGTTACTTTCATCGAGAAAGAATATCGTTTACGTGAGCGCAGGTCCGCCTTCGGGCCCGCCTTTAGTTACTTACTTTCTTTTTTTTAAATACGAACTTCACGCGAGCGAAGCCGCGGGCAACAGATATATAAATTTTATTGCACCAATGACAGCGACATAACTTCGACTTTCAATTATTATTTTTATTTATCAAAAAATTTTACGTACCGTACCGTGTGGGGCCGGTACTTTAAAAGAATAGCCCCACTGCATCTCTCCCCGTGTATGTCATAAAAGGCGACTAAGGGATATGACTCTCTTCTTATATCACTAGGTGGTAGGGTTTAACCTGCCCGGGTTGATACCACCGCACTGAATGAAAGGTCGGTCGAAACGGCTATGTAAATAGTTTGTGCTTTCCGTCCAGTTCAGTGTAGCCGGCACGACCGAAGGGAAGCACTGACGTGGCACCAAGTTCACCCGGTGTTATGGGCTGACATCACGGATGTTGTAGGTGATGTAGCCAACCGTGTCAGTTTCCATAAAAAAAAAAAAATAAAAAAAAATTGTCACCGGCCAGCTCACGTCGAGATACAGTTCTCCGTTGTCAACATGACATTTAAAATTGTTTTTTACCTTTGCTTTGGATTACGTGATTTTCATTATATTTTTTAATTATTCTGTTCATCCGGGATATACACTGTCACTATAAAAAGTTTCGTCAAATTCCGTTCAGTGGTTTTTGCGAGATGCGCGTGCAAATAGACATTTTTGCATTTACGATTTTATGATATGTATAGAAAGAATAGATATGTATAGACTATTGTGTTCAAGTTATAAAAAAGAAGAACTGTCATTTTCGTTGTATCTACTCATTTTTAAATTTCGAATGAATATTTCATGCAAATTGTATTTGCTGCCAGTTCTCAAGATATAATTATGTACTTTGGACTAGGTGATTTTAAACGCGCAATAATGTTTATAATTGTTAATTTTTTTTTATTTTTGTTATTTTTTTTTTACGTGTTATGTTAACCCGGCATATAAACTGCCACTATACAAAGTTTCGTCTAATTCCGTTCAGTGGTTTTTGCGTGATGCGCGTACAGACAAACAAACAAACAAACAAAAATTTTAAAAACTGTTCTAACATGTTCAGTATCTCATTTTAAGCCACCCTGGTTAGTTTTTTTCCGAATACATTCAATGTACAGACTTTCTTACCTCTACGATTTTATTATATGCATAGATACATATTTATTCATTTCTATTAGAGACCTGCTGAGTTCTTCTTTTTTTTTCATGGAAACTGACACGTTTGGCTACATCACCTACAACATCGTGATGTCAGCCCATAACACCGGGTGAACTAGGTGCCATGTCAATGCTTCCCTTCATTTTATGTCGGCTACACTGAACTGGACGGAAAACACGAACTATTTACATAGCCGTTTCGACCCAATTTCGACCGACGACGTTTCGTTCAGTGCGGTGGGCGGGACCACCTAGTAAGGGAAGGGACCTACAGTTTTACGTGGAATCCGAACCACGGTCAGCCTCCAAAGGTCGAGCGGTCGGGTCTGGGTCCGTGCTGTATCCTGTGACGGAGCAGCATATCCGTAGTTGCAGTAAATGATTGTAATAAATAATCATCCTAAATAATTAATTGGGCACTTATGGGCACTTAGAAATATTCTACATCATGTAGCCTTTTAATAATTTATGCATAATTAATGTCATTTTTTAATGTCTGGTCTTTTTGTGTCTTTGCAATAAATATCTGTTCACTTCAAAATGAACGAAATAAATAATTTTAAAATATTTAAACGAGGACGAGGCAACGTCTATTTTCTGGATATCAGTTTTACAGAAATACTGTGTACACAAATAAATCAAGTTATTGGCGGTGTAAAAATTATAAAAATAAAAACATACGCTGCAACGGGTATGTCACATTATCACAAGTAAGTATATATTTATATAATATTAGAAGTTTACTCAGAAAGGAAAATGTGTTATCCTATCCTACTTCCTACTAATATTATAAATGTAAAAGATTTTATTTGTTATTCTCATGGAGTTTATTCTTACTACATCGCGACGCGCCCCAAAAACGGCTGAAAAGATTTGGCTGAAATTTTGCACACAGGTCCATAAGACGATCCTAGTTCAAAGCGCCGCCGGTGGGATAGAAGCTAAGTGTAAAAAAAAAAAAAATTGTAAAATAAAATATTTTATCGATACCTATATGAATATTAGTGATATTAATTATTTTGTTTTAGGATAACAATAATATTATAAAGATTGGTGACCATCACACTTGCACATCTGATTCTACACAAAATGAAATAGATACTATAATCAGTGATTGTGTAAATGAGGCCTTTCAAGGAAAAGAACCAGCTCCTAAGGGGTACCGTAAATATTTGGTAAAAATTAGAACAGAAGGATTAGATCTTGCAGCCTCTAAACCCATTCCAAATTACATCAATAAAAAGATGACAATTTATCGTAAATTACATAACAATGCGGAAGTTGACAAAATATGTCCAAAGAACTATTCTGATATTGAGGTACCTTCGCAATTTCAGAATATTTTATTAGCAGATTATTTTGATTGTGATAGCGACATCACAATATTGATTTTTTGTAGTAAAGAAGCACAAGCGCACATGAGAAAAGTGACAATATTTTTCATGGATGGCACCTTTAAAGCATGTCCCAATCCTTTAAACCAATTGTATACTATTCATGGGGTCTTGGGTAGTAACATTGAAAATAGAAATGTTATACCACTGACGTACATTTTTATGTCACACAGAAGTGAAAAGGCGTATACGATTTTGTTCGAATTGATTAAATCCAGAATACCAGAGTGGGAACCGGTGGAAGTTAATGTCGATTTTGAGATTGCTGCCAAGAAAGCATTATTGAGTGTATACAATAATGTATCAATTATAGGCTGCTACTTTCACTACAGAAGAAGCGTAGAGCGGACAGCGAAGAAGCTCGGCATGAATTCAAAAAGGCACAAGCGGTTATTGAATTTGTGCTACGTTTTGCCCTTGCTGCCCAACAATAAAATAATAGAAGGTTGGCAATATATATCAAATGAAATGCCTGCTGATGATACGAAATTGGACAAATTTAAAAAATATTTCCAAAACTTCTGGATGAAGCCTGATTTCATTAATATATGGTGCGTTTTTGGGGTCCTTCATCGAACAAATAACATCGTTGAGGGATGGAATTTTAAAATAAATGGTCTCATAAAAAAACATCCAAGTATGCTGCAAATTCTGCATGTGTTAAAAGATGACGATATTCTTGCAAATTTTCGAGCAGATCAGGTGAAAAAATTTGGAACCAAGATATTGCCAAAACGAAGAAAATTGGACGTGGAAAGAGATGACCACATACAGGAAGTTCAACTGCAGTTAACTTGTGGAGAAATTTCCAACGAACTGTTTTTGTATAGAATTGCATTATATTTATCATCATAAATTTTAAGGTTCCGCATCCCGTACGGAAGCCTATTAATAAGCACACGAGCACACATTATTACACCATTTACCGAGCGTGAATTTCCACGATCTCTTCCCGCTGTCAGTCCATACTAACATTATATATTGTTTGACGTAACGAAAAAGATCGCAAGCGTCTGTATGGAAATCGGTTTGCCGAATTGGGCAACACCGCACATCACGGTGTTGATTAATGGGTTGCCAGGCGGTTAAAATATACCCCAAATAGACGGGAATTCACACTCGCCTCGGTTACACTTATTAAATCTATTAAGTCAGACATCATCTGAGGATCCCTAGCAGAGGCCCATTTATTATTAACAAATGGAGTTACAGGCCTTCAGCCACTTAGATCCATGTAACAACATACAGTGCGCGTCATTGCGTGCTAGCCGACTTCATTCTGCGGCCACACCACAAACGCGCGCTGTCAACTATAAAAGCGGGACTCCGTGAGCTAAGACGGCACTTCTTTTACATAATTCTCCGCTTCAATCAAAAATATAAACGTTCGGTCTGCCACCGTGAGTTGTACGATTATCTCTTGCGACTGCGCCACTTCTAAACGAGCCGCGGCTCTGCACCACCGCAGTCGTTCACGCGTCGCCGAGCTCTTCCTCACGGGCGCCTGCAGCCGTTCAACACAGCGTTGAGAAAGGAGTCCCCACAGCCAGGGTTAAAGGTTTCTACGTCCTTTCTACGGTTCCACTTAGAGTATCACTGCTAAGTTTCCACGTAGACTTCTTCTACGATCAACACTGTCTACCTTCTCCGTCCGAGGACGTCCGCATCGCCTGCGTCGGCATAGGCGGTGCGAGCCATCTCGACACTACTCCTCGCCCGGCTGTTCCGAAGCAGGAACTTGTGAAGAGGGTGGAGAACGAGCTACTGGAGTCTGGAGTCAGCATCTGAAAAAAGGTATTAGTCTTACGACTGTTACACCGTTACCGGGCTTTTTGGCGCGGTTTCCCGCGCGAGGCCTGCCGTCACTTTGTCCGCCCTATATAAAATAGGGCAGTCGCCGTGGCCGGCCGGCTGGCGATTTAGTAGCGGTCACTTTGTCCGCTCTAAGTTAGGGCGGTCGCAGTGACCGACTGCTGGCTAGGGGTGAGCGGCATCGAAGCCGCTACTGCTGCTGGCACGTTCTGCAGTCTCTCGACTGCTGCAGCTGCCTGTGGTGTGGAGAAAAGCGAATGAGTCGCGAATGTAGGTCGAACCGCCTGCTTGCTCGACGCTTGCTGGAAGAAAAACATGTCCGCCAGTTCGATTATCACAGTGAAGAAGAACTGGCAAGAAACTTCACTGGGTAAACGAGCTACACGTCGGAGGCATCGTGTCGGTCTCTCCGCGAAGACCTACGTCTCCATCCCCCGAAGATACTATCGGCTAGAATTGTAGATGTAATATTGTACATCTAGCTCGCTCTTCATCGCCTACGATGCTCAAGTAATTTATAACTCACAACCCTGTATAAATTTGTATCGTGATTTTTGTCTTATCGTAATAAATGATCCACTATATTTTCTGAGCCGTATTTTCTATTTAATTTCCCTATTTTCGTCCCAGGAGCCCGTTGAAATTTTCACAGAATATGTGTTATTATGGCGGATATAACAACAAATAGGCAATAAAAAATAGAAAAAGTAAAAAATTTAGGGGGTTCTCATACAAGAAACGTGTATTTATTTCAATTTTTTTTTGTGGTGCGGAAACCTCGGCGCGCGAGTCCGACGCGCACTTGGCCGGTTTTTTTTTAGTTTAAGTTGGTCTGTCTATGGCACGTTATTTTTAAGAAGTGGGTGTATGTCACGTTATATGTTACATTAATGATTAATGTTATGTTAAGTTCCAGACTTTTTTTTATTTAATTTAGTTTCTGACCTCTTATGGTCTTTTTCGTTCATCTCATGCTTTTTAGTTAGACAGAAAGTTGTTGATGCAGCAAATAAATTGAATTTATGTGTATCCTATGTTAATCATTATTTTAAGTTCTATGAAATGGACATTTAAGTTCATATAATCTAATTTATACTCTAATAAATAAGAATTTAATTTATTTTGTTCGAATTAATTTATACTATAACTAATCACCCAGCTATGGCGGTACAGGTGACACAGGCAACCCTGATTTTTATTATAATTCATAACCGTACTATTGAGACGAAAAAGTCTCAGCAGTTCGGTTAACAGGAATCAGAATACAACCGAACTGTAGAGACGAAAAAGTCTCAACAGTTCGGCCAACCGGACTAGTAACCGAACTACTGAGACCAGACGATTTGGAACAATTTAACGCCCATCAACCAACGACTTTTTAATTCGTTGCCATCAACTGGGTTTGTTCTTACATGAAAAAAAAAATTTTTTAAATAGGTACTTTCATAAAAATAATAATAAAATAATTTAATTTATTTATTTATTTTACATGAAACGTACAGACTATTTACAATTTGTTATTTTTTCTTAAAGTTATACACACAGTCTGGCCAATAACTCGTTCCACTTCTTAGAGGTACATTAAAAGTGTTAATGTCAGTGATGATAAGGGTGTGCGTGTGTGTGAGGGTGTGTGTGAGGGTGCGTGTGTGGTGTTGTTTTGTTGCTTGTGGCAATTTATTTAGTGACTTTCTCATTCGTCTCAGTAGTAATTGTTTCAATTATCTGTTTCCTATACGCATGCTTGCTGAGTAGGAAAGGGTCCACATGCTGAAACAGGTGGTTGTAGGTGCGTGTGAGGCGTGGGATGAGCGCATTGTGCGCATAGTTGGTGGTGTGTGCAGGCTCGTGGAAGAGTGCGGTGTGGCGTGTGCGACGCACCGGCGCACTCAGCATCACCTCCCCCACCAGCTCGCTGCAGTCGAGGTGCCCGTTCACCACATCGTACAACAGCATCATGCCCAGTAGCTGCCTCCTTTGCTCTAAACTTAACAGTTTGTTTACATTGCAACTCTGTTTATAAGGCATCCATCCTGAGTTTGAGACAATATTTAGGTGCTTCACAAACTTCCTTTGGAGTCATTCGATCTGATCGATGTGTACTTTACGATGGGACGCTTTTGTTTGTGTATTGTTGCTATTTAATTTAGGATATATAAATAATTTATTATATTATACAATATATATTAGTATCTGTTTAAACTCATAATATGTCGACTGAATCTGACTCCGAAACTTTTTTTTCTGCTAACTCTTCTTCTTCCAGGGAGAACTTTAGTGATGCGGAAGATTCCATCTCCAACGAACCCCACCTTGGTGACACCTTACATGAAACATTCTCTAAATTTTCTAACAATTTCAACGTGTGTCACATAAACGGCGAGAGTATTCCTGCACACTATACTGATCTCCTCACCACTTTTACTAGCCCGCACATACATGCCTGTCTTGTCTCTGAAACTGTGCTGAAACCCACCTTGCCATCGACTTCTTATTCTCTGCCCGGCTATCAGCTCGTGCGGAATGACAGGACTAAAAAAGGGTGGGGAGGTGTTGCTGTTTACCTTAGGAGCAGCATTTCCTATAAAATTCTCACCAAATCTCCTTCAGAGTATTCTGCCTCTGCGGAATATATTCTCCTTGAATTGACTTTCAACCACTCTAAACTCCTACTCGGTGTATTTTATTGTCCTCCTCAAGTTAACTACTTCAATCAATTTGAGCTTCTATTGGAGCAGTATGCTCCAGAATACACACATCTGGTTGTTTTAGGTGATTTTAATACTTGCCTTGTCAAGGATGACACCCGTTCCCGCAAACTTCTATCTATTACTAGATCTCTTAATATACACATTCTTCCCCTTCAGCCCACTTACCATGTGCGGGATTCTCACACGCTCCTCGATCTTATTCTTACGTCACGCAACGATTTAGTTTCTCACCACGGTCAATTTACCGCTCCTGGTTTCTATAACCACGACCTTATTTTTCTCTCATACAAAATGAAGCCTCCTAAGCAAAAAACCAAAGTCCACCTTCAGCGTAGTTTTGTCAAAATGGATGTTGACGCGCTGAGAGCAGATGCTGATTCCATTGACTGGTCTCTTTTACTTAATTCAGACTGTGTCGATTCTAAAGTACAGATCATGTCTACCGAGTTGACTGCTCTGTATGACAAACATGCTCCAATACATACAGTACGCATCAAGCGTACTCCAGCTCCATGGCTGAACGACGGGATCCGCGGTATGATGGCTCGTCGGGATGCCTTGAAGCGAAGGCACAAACGCCAACAGACGGAAGAAAACTGGGAAAAATACAAAGCTGCGCGAAATCGGTGTAATCAGATGTGTAGAAATAAATAGTAATTTATACGTTTAATTAACTAGTATGTACTTATATGTAGTGTATATTATAGTATATTATAGTTATTTTCCTTATATTATATTTTACATTCCCACACTCAAGTCTTTTGCTACTACCTACTTATATCTCGCAACATACGACTCTCAAACATCCAAAGGTTGACTGGGAGAAATCCCTGTAAGGGATAAGTCCGCCTTTGCCCCTCATGTAAATTTCTTATTGTGTGTTTATGTTAAATGTTTTTTGGAGCAATAAAGTATTTCTATCTATCTACGAGTATATCTAGAAATGCAAAACGCCGCCATATCAATGAGTCAATTGAAAATTGTTCTCCACACAATATGTGGAAGTTTCTACGCACTCTAGGTGTCGGCAAGTCATCGTCTGAGATTAATCAATTGATTGATCTCGATGGCTTAAACCGACATTTCTCCTCTTCTCCTATAGTTATGGACCCATCTGTTAAGGCTCACACACTTAGACAGTTAAATTCAGCCTTAATTTCCGACTCCGATCAATTTGGTTTCACCAGAGTCACTGACTGTGAAATAAAACATATTATTCTCTCTATTAAGAGTAAGGCTGTAGGTCCTGATGACATGAGTCGGGAACTGTTTTTGCCGATATTAGACAATGTTGTACACATATTCACCCACATAATCAACTATTCGCTAGTGTCGGCAACTTTTCCTGAACTGTGGAAGAAGGCCTATATGATACCACTCCCTAAGATCAGTTCCCCCACTCAGTTCAAGGATTATCGTCATATTTCCATTCTTCCCTTCTTATCTAAAGTACTTGAACGTGTGGTTCACTCCCAACTTTCCGTGTACCTTTCTACAAACTGTCTCTTAAATCGATATCAATCGGGATTTCGACCATCTCATAGCACAGTCTCTGCACTTGTCAAAATAACCTTATAATACTTACTCTGCTGGTTCTGCTTGATTTCAGCAGTGCTTTTAACACTGTTGATTTCGATATCCTTCTTGCTATTCTCCGTTCCTTGAATATTTCACAGTCAGTACTCGATTGGTTCTTTTCCTATCTCAGTGGTCGTCGCCAGTGCGTTCGTGTCAACAATGCCACATCTAAGTGGTGCGACATCACTGCCGGCGTACCACAAGGCGGTGTGCTCTCTCCATTACTATTTTCCATTTTCATCAACAATATTGTTGTCTCTCTTATGTGTTTCTACCATCTATATGCTGACGACTTGCAACTCTACCGTCACTTCCATCTCGAGGACACTCATACTGCCGTAGCCCTCATGAATATAGACCTTGAGTCTGTACTCGATTGGGCTATGCGCTTCGGACTGCTCGTTAATCCTGCTAAGACACAAGTCATAATCATAGGATCACCTAAATTGTTGGCAAAGCTGGACAGGGATACTCGCCCGCTGTTGTTTTCAATGGCATAGCTATTCCCTACAGCAAGTGCGTTAAAAAATTAGGGCTTATGATCGACGAAGCTCTTACATGGAGTGTGCAGGTTAATGAGGTCAGTCGAAAGGTCTTCGGGAGCATGCACTCTCTCAAGCGTTTGCAAAACTTCATTCCCATTGACACAAAAATTACGCTCGCTCAATGCCTCTTATTACCAATTCTAGATTATGCCGATGTGTGTTATCTTGACCTAAATGAGGATCTCCTCAACAAACTCGACCGTATCCTCAACTTGTGCATTCGCTATATTTTCGGATTGCGCAAGTATGACCATATATCTGAATATCGAGCTCGCCTTCAGTGGCTCGATGTTCGTGGTCGCAGGAACTCTCACGCCCTCTCTCTTCTCTTCCGCACACTTAATGATCCTGCTGCTCCCAAATATTTAAGTGAACGGTTTGAATTTCTTTCTTCTCACGGTCTGGCTTTAAGATCTGCTGACAACTTACTCTTGGCAATACCGGCTCACTCAAGCTCTTTCTACACGGACTCTTTCACAGTACAAATAGCTCGCCTCTGGAATAATCTGCCCGTGCATTTACGCTCCTCTACATCTATAAATGTATTTAAGATTAATTTAAACAAACTTCTCCTCTCGTTACCGAAGTAAATGCAATGTATAATATTAGATACATATCTTTACTCCCCTTCTCTTACTCTCTTGTCATTCAGTTGGTTGTGTCGCACAACGGTACCACCGATCGATGTACATAATATGTAAGTTTATTATATACATATATATGTTTATTAAAGTATTTATGTAGTATTCGTATGTAGTTTATAATACATATTTCTTTACAGTCTTGACACATTGCCACAAACTATTCTTGTTCGCCTGCATGTACTTCTCCCACATCCCAAAGGTTAGTTAGAATAGAATGCCTCGCGACATTAAGCTCGCCTGTTGTACCTAATTTTTATAAATTGGTGTTCAATAAAGAATATATACATACATATACATACTTTATAATGACGCGGCCAGATGGAGCTTGCGTATTCAAGAGTAAAATGAAATGAAATGAAATGAAAATGAAATGAAATGAAACATTTATTTGTCGCCATTTCGGATTACAATTTAAAAATACAACACAATAATTAAGCAATATCGGCGACAAATTGGGCTCAACTCAGCGTGTGCAATAGATACATATTAGGTCGGGGAAAAAGTTTCTTCGCATTTTATATGAAAACTCAAGAATTTTTTTTTTTAAGTTTAATTACTTTTAATTATAGTATATATGTGCCATTTTGTTCGTTGATTTTCTGCCATCTTGTAGGTAGTGACATGATCCTGTTGCTGTAGAAATTTTGGGACTTCTGATTAAAAATAAGCGACAAGTAGTTTTCGCAGTCGTCTCTTGATGTTAACCTGACACTGCCTAAAGAATTCTGAAGAGACCGAAACAGGTGAAAATCTGAAGGTGCAAGGTCAGGGCTATATGGCGGATGCATTAAAGCCTCCCAGCCAAACTCTCTTAATTTTTGCTGAGTGGCTAAAGATGTGTGTGGTCTTGCGTTATCGTGATGAAAAACCACACATTTCTATTGATCAATTCCGGCCGCTTTCTCTCAACTTCTTGCTTTAATCTCATCATTTGTTGGCAGTAGAGATCTGAATCGATGGTTCTGCCCGGCGGTAAAAGCTCATAATGGACAATGCCCTTCCAATCCCACCATACACACAGCATCACCTTATTGCGAGTTAACCCGGGCTTTGCCACAGTATGTGAAGCCTGTCCGATCTTTGACCACGGCCTTTTTCGCACGCTCTTGTCGTACGTGATCCACTTTTCACCACCAGTTATCAATCTCTTCAAAAATGGTTCGTTTTCATTCATTGTTTTCATTACGTCTCAATAAAGAATCGCAAATGAGTACACGGTTCATTAGGTTTCTTTCAGTGAGCTCGTGTGGCACCCAAATATCGAGCTTTTTCGTGTACCCAGCTTTCTTCAAATGGGTCAAAACTGTTTTTTGGTCAATTTACAGTTCTTCAGCTACGTCGTAACTACAGATATGCCGATCTTGCTCCAATTTTTAAAAAATGGCGTCCATTTTATCCGTAACAGAGCGACTAGAGCGCGGTGCATCTTTGACATCAAAATTCCCAGATTGAAAACGCTTAAACCAACTTCGTGCTACTCTTACTGACACTTATTATTCTTATACCAGCTATTCTTTTCAAACAAACCTCGTCGCTATGGAAAAAAAACTTCAAGAACTTCAAGAAAAAATATTTGAATGAGCATGAACACGAGTGCTATGTTTCGAATGCCACATTTTATTTTTTACTTTTTTAAAATGTAAGCATAAGCGGCCTGTCTGCCTCTGTGAGGACGACAGTACAATATTACGCTGATTTTCAGTTGAACCCATTTTGCCGGGAAATATTTTTTTTTTTTACTTACAGGCTAGACATACATTGATAAAAAAAAAAAAAAAACAATTGTGAGAATCGGTTAAGTAAATAACAAAACAAGAAAGATAACCTTAAATTCCAACCAAAAACACTAAAAAACTAAATTTATCATAAATATGGAAAACTAACCCGAACTGTACAACAACATAATGTGAGAAATAAAATAAAATAGGTACAACATAAACAAACATACCTACTTACGTGTGTACGTACGTAGTATAAATTAACATACAATTACACTACCGACTATAAATAAAACAAACATTATTACAAAAAAGAAATTAATTATAAGCGAAATATATAATTTTTACGGTTGCAACGTTGCAGAAACCCTTAGTGTTGCGCTTGACAAAACCTAAACTTTTCTAAGCCCTATTAGTGATGTTGTTGATATGATCTGCTGAGTGATCTGCCATTGTCAATTTATTGTTGACCTAGAGTCATTGACCTAGAGTAATGAAATTTGGCAAGAAGCAAGGTCTCACATCACAAGTAAAGGGAAAATCCGAAAATTGTAAATATGTCGATATGTCATGTAAAAATATATTTTTGTATATTTCAAATACACGAATGCCTCACAGTCAAACCATTGCTGTAGTGTTTATTTAGGCGGTTCGTGATTTTCCAAAATAATTGTTTTTGTACATACATAATACAAATATATTGAGTGATGATACGGAACCCTCGGTGCGCGAGTCCAACTCGCACTTGACAACTTTTTACGTTAACGTTAATTCTATTACTTTATAGTACTCTGATAGCCGGTTTAGATCGCCGTGGAGATTTTGACAATCCTGTACGCTGCGCACCCTTATGGCAATCTTTTTAACCGACTTCCAAAAAAGGAGGAGGTTCTCAATTCGTCTGTATGTTTAATTTTTTTTTTATTTTTTTTTTTTATGTTTGTTACGCGATTTCTCCGTCAATTGAGGGCCGATTTAGAAAATTCTTTTTTTGTTTGTTAGGTCATACTTCCGAGGTGGTCCCATTTCAATTTTATCGAAATTGGTTCAGTGGTTTTCGAAAAATCAACATAATACTATGGTGTGTGGTTACCTTCAGCAAAACTTGTGATGTGGTCGTTTTCGGCAATTTTCAGTTTGATAAATTAGTATGGTGTGTGGTTACCTTCAGCAAAACTTTTGTGATGTGGACTTATTCAGCAATTTGCAGTCTGACACATATGGCCAATAATTCTGTACCACTTCAATCGATTTCGATTATTTGATTTCGATTATTCTTTTTTATGTAATATTACTAATAATATTACTAAAAAGACTGAAAAAAAACTGTTTTTTAAAAATATAAAACCGATTTCCAAAAAACAAAAAAAAAAGAACTAAAAAGTATTAAATACCTAATATTTTGAAATTTTGTCTGTCCTATTGAAATACATGAATCGATATACTAGTGATACATATTCGGACCATTGTTTCATGAATATTATAAATTTGAAATTTTTTATCTTTTCCGACCGGCCAGGTGCGCTTAATTTATTATGGTACG
Organism: Nematopogon swammerdamellus; assembly: GCA_946902875.1. Classification (NCBI taxonomy): domain Eukaryota; kingdom Metazoa; phylum Arthropoda; class Insecta; order Lepidoptera; family Adelidae; genus Nematopogon; species Nematopogon swammerdamellus. The sequence continues at coordinate 8,103,253 of OX336333.1, forward strand.
AGTACCATCGAGCTGGTCTGATGATGGAGACAGAAGGTGGCCATAGGAACTCCTAAACTACACATGATAAACCCATCGTGTTTGGGCTCGTTGCATTGCCTTCACGAGCAATTTACTTTAGACCTAAGAGATTCTCAATTCGACGGTATGTTTTCTTTTTTGGATTTTTGTTACGCGATTACTCCGTCAATTGTGGGCCGATTTTGAAAATTCTTTTTATTTTTTATTTGAAAGGGGATAACCCTGAGGTTTTTGAAGTGAAAACTTCTTTAGCGGCGCTTGGCACTTTTTTAGGTGGGTAAAAATGTATAACTCGCGAATGAAACCTTAAGTCATTGCATTAAGGGTTAAGTTAGAGTGGCACGGGATCTGCCGGCACTCCCGGAGTGCAACTGTTAAGTAGGGTTCGGTAACACGTTTATGTCTGTCCATTCTACTAAGTTCTGCAAAATGAATGTAGGGTTCCGTAACAAATGCATGTCTGTCCGTTCTACTAAATTTAACATTCATTTCAAAATGAATGTAGGGTTCCGTAACAAATGTATGTCTGTCCGTTCTACTAAATTTTACAATTTTCAACCAAGGTCCTCCGACGGTTATTTTATAATAAAAGTAGGGTTCCGTAACACGTTTATGTCTGTCCATTCTACTAAGTTCTGCAAAATGAATGTAAGGTTCCGTAACAAATGCATGTCTGTCCGTTCTACAAAATTTAACATTTATTTCAAAATGAATGTAGGGTTCCGTAACAAATAAATGTCTGTCCGTTCTACTAAATTTTACAATTTTCAACCAAGGTCCTCCGACGGTTATTTTATAATAAAAGTAGGGTTCCATAACACGTTTATGTATGTCCATTCTACTAAGTTCTGCAAAATGAATGTAGGGTTCCGTAACAAATACATGTCTGTCCGTTCTACTAAATTTAACATTATAATTTTTTTTAAAGCTATGTTACGGTGTTGTTGTTTTTTTTATGAAAACTGACACGGTTGGCTACATCACCTACAATGTCCGTGATGTCAGCCCATAACACCGGGTGAACTAAGTGCCATGTCAGTGCTTCCCCCTTTGATCGCGCTGTGAACTGGTCGGAAACACAAACTATTTACATAGCAGTTTCGACCGACGTTTCACTCAGTGCGGTGGTATCAACCCGGGCGGGTTAAACCCTACCACCAAGTAAGATTAGGAGGGAAGGGACCTACAGTTTTACGAGGAATCCGAATCTCGGTCAGCCTCCAACGGTCAGCGGTCACCCATCCAAGTACTGACCGCACCCAGCGTTGCTTAACATTCAATAGCGACAGTTGACTGTCTGCACCACTGAGCTATCGAAGCTGACGTGGTCCTATTTTAATTGGTCAAGATCGGATTGGAAAGCAAGGCGGAATCGCGAGGCCGAAGGCCGAGCGATTCCGCCGACTACATTAATAGCAAAAAATTACTAAAAAAAAACTGTGATATAAAAAAAAAGTTTTAAAAAACATAAAACCGACTTCCTAAAAAGAGTAGAACTAAAAAACTATTTAAAATAAAAATATAAAAACCGCCTTCAAAAATATATGAAATAAAAACCTAAAAAAAAAACGAACCCTAGAGTGGAAGGCGGTGCTAAAGCAAAAATGATGCATAAATGAAAACATGAGTGGATGATATCCTTTGTGATTTGTGTAGCCTTTTTAGCACCGCCTTCAACTCTAGGGTTCGTTTTTTTTAGGTTTTTATTTCATATATTTTTGAAGGCGGTTTTTATATTTTTATTTTAAATATTTTTTTAGTTCTACTTTTTTTAGGAAGTCGGTTTTATGTTTTTTAAAACTTTTTTTTTGTCATCATTAAGACCTTTTATTTCCGAGATATTGAGAATTTTGGGCCGATATTTTTATTTGAAATGATTGGTAGCTTAGCAGCTTCCAGAAAAATATCAATGGAGTGCCCAAAAATAAGGCGGCAGGTGGCAGAGTGGTTTGGGCATCGGCTTCTCATGCAAGAGGTCCGCGGTTCGAATCTGGTCGGCGTGTACCAATGAGTATTTTCTGAAGAAAATATGTACGTGCATACCTACACCTGCTGCTTCACCGTTCATACCCGGTGTAAAACTGTAGGTCCCTTACTAGGTGGTAGGCTCACATTGTAGCCGACTGGGTTGATACCACCGTACTGGATCTAATATGGCCGCATAGCAGCCTCGGTTGTGTTCTCTTCTAGTTCAGTATAGCCAGCAATCCATGGAAGTCTCCGGTATGGCACCTACCTTCTCGGAGGTGATATTGGCTGGTCAGAGCATGCGCTTTGGCCCATCCGACTCAGCCGAAAAAAATAAATGATGAAACAGGTGTTAAGGCGGACAGATGAGCATTGTGTGAGGGTAGGTTGGGTTGGTTTCTTGTAACATTTATTTATTTATTTATTTTTGTATAAGAAATCAACAGCAACCTATTATCAAATTATAAAATTATGGAACATTGTCATGTCAAATTGGCTAATAATAGATTTCATAGTTAGAATTTTCAAATTTTCTTTTCGACTACCATCTTGCCAAAAATTATATAAGAAAAATAAAATTAAACTTAAAATAATAACCTATACCTAACTACCTACACCAAATATACTAATTTAATAAACAATATTGTTAAAAGCCCTAAAAATAAACTAAATAAAAAAAAAAATCATTAATAAAATTAAAATTAAAAAATATTAAATTCTATTCATCATAAAACCACTTTAAAATTCAAAAATTAAATTAAATAAATAATTTGAAACATTTAAACATTTAAAAATTCTGAAAAATATAAAATTTTAAAATTTCACTCCACTTAGGGTTTCGCTGGGATGAAAGAAGGAGGATTTGTGTGAGGGTGTGTTTATTGGGGGGTGTGTGCATGTGTGAGAGGGTGTGATTGTGAGAGAGTGTGTGCATGATGTTGATGTGAGAGAGTGTGGTCAGTTTGACATGTTTAACCTTCTTGTAACAGCTGCGCTACCTGACGTTTTAATCCCCCTTGGAAGTATTGAAAAGGTCAATGGCATAAAATTTTGAGTTATATGTTTTATCTTGCAGTTTTATCTTTGTTTTATTAGATCAGAAAACCACCAAAATTTCGGTTGCACTTCGTTTAGGCCTCAAAATTTGTGAAAGTCATATTTGTGTGTGTGGGTCACCAGTCGACATATATGGCCACCACGGACTATCATGTATCAAAAGTGCAGGTAGAAACTCCAGGCATCAAAATTTAAATTTTATTATAAAGTCCACGCTTCTGACAGCAAACATACCGTGCATCCTAGAACCTTGCGGTTATTCCCGGCTGGATGGCAAGAGGCCCGATGGTATCACCCTGGTGCCATGGGCTAAGGGTAGGTCATTGATGTGGGACGCCACTTGTGTCGACACATTGGCTCCAAGTCACGTTCGGGCCTCTTCAAGAGCGGCTGGCGCGGCCGCGGCCGGAGCGGAGAGCCTCAAACGCAACAAATATTCAAATATTATTCAAGATTTCGAATTTGTTGCGTTTGCGGTTGAAATCCTCGGTCCGTGGAGCAGTGAAGCCAAAAGCTTCTTGAAGAGGCTTGGGCCTCTGCTGGTGGACGCAACTGGCGTCCCGCAATCAAGGGCCTACTTCATTCAAAGGGTAAGCCTTGCCATCCAGCGGGGTAATGCTGCAAGTGTTCTAGGAACATTTGAAAATGCCCCTTTTGATAGTTATTTTAATGTTTGTTAGGTAGGTTTATTTCTTTAGTTATTAGTATTACTTTTTTGTTATTTATTAAATAAATTTATTTCTTTGAGTTATATGTTTTATCTTACATAGTAGGTATGAATACATATTAATGTATCACCAATGGTTGAGTGAGTGTCCATATTTTTTAGTGTGTTGGTTTTTGGTTGTTATGATGTAACGTTATTTTTTAGGTCATATATTTTTTATTATTTTAGGTTAATTGGTTAATCATGTAGGTATATGCACGGACATAGCTATAAGTAGAAAACTTGATTGGTCTCTGTGAAACTTATGTAAGAACCTATCTTTTATTATTTTTACGATGACTGTATGTTTTCCTAATATTATAAAATAAAAAAAAATAAAAATAAAAATCAACATAACCAAAAGATACGGCTATTTATGGCAAATTTTAATACTTGCAAACTCACTCAAATGAAATCAAAACCTTTAGGGTACTTACCGTTGAGCTAGAGTAATGAAATTGAAATGGCAAGAAGCAAGGTCTCACCTCAGAAGTAAAGGAAACATCAGGAAATTTTAAATGTCGTTATGTCAATAAGAAATATATTTTTGTATATTTCAACTACACAAATGCCTCACAGTCAAACCATTGCTGTAGTTTTTATTTAGGCGGTTTGTGATTTTCCAAAACAATTGTTTTTGTACATATATAATACAAATATATTGTGATGATACGGAACGCTCGGTGCGCGAGTCCAACTTGCACTTGGCGACTTTTTTAATTTCGACAGCTGTCATCGGAAATGAAGATCTGTAGGTCTACCGGCGTTCACTCACTCGCCCGTGTGAGTGCGAGAAATGTGGCGAGAACGCTATATTGGCACCGGTGAAACAGGCGAGTGACGTCATTCTCGCACTCCCACATTTTACTCGCTAGAGCTGTCGATCTAGTCGATTATAGCCTTCTCTATATGTCCTTTCAAGACGACAAGGACGGAATACAGAACGCTATGAGTCGACACGGAGTCGATCTATCAAACAATTGGCACCGGGGTTTTTGACGTTTCTTTGACAGATAAACTCCCCGATATTTGCCGCTAAACTCGCAAGCTAAGGATCAACTTCTTGGCGTTCACTTCATGAGAAAACTGACGAAAACATCGAAATAAATTTATTAACTGAACAAAAATATTATAAAAGTATTTACAAATACATAATAAATACTGTAGAAAATATAGAAATTATAGGAAATAAAATTAAAGAAAATTCAGGACCCGGCATCCAAGCCAAGAATTGGCTGTACGGTCAAACGACCCTTGCCTTTCCCTCAGGATAAAAAATCAAAAAAAAAAAAAAAAAACAAACAAGCAAACACGACATTCGCTTCGCGATGTTTTCATTTGTGGTTTCTTTCTTTCTACGAAACATTTACGTAAGCGGCGGGCGGTCGGCGCGGTCTTGGCTTGGACTCTTTTGCTGGAATCCGGCCGACGTGCGTCGATGAGCTTACAGCAAGAACATCGGCGCGAACAAGCGAGGCTATCACTACACACAATCCACTCGAGGCAACCGGCCGACACCAACAAAAGAAAGCCGACGCTATATCACCCACTTCCAAGGTATGTACTTACCTATTTCTTTTTATGTACCATGTGTTTATCTCTGAATTCTTTCTAGTACCTACCTATGCACTCACCAATATTTATAAAGTACATACCTATGATAAATAGGTACTATAAACGATTATGGTAATAGATGTCACTTATCAACTTGAAATTTGTAAAATTGTAACCTCTTCTTTTTTGTCATCTGTGCGACAGAAGGTTGAAAAACTACAATAGCTTTGCATCAACCTCTACTTTCTATGCTGAATCAAATGTTGCTCTTAATTATTATTAACCAATTCTAGTGTACAGTACGCGGCGGTAAATAATGTGCATCATGCTTTGATGACTTTCTGGTTGTAGAGCATTGTCTCGGTCATACAGATACTTGCGAGTTATTGCGACAGAGACGACACTCTACAGCCGCACTGTCTAGTTTATCTCCAAAGAACATTGTGCATTATTTTAAATTGTATTTGCTAGATAATGACTGCCCTTCCATTTTATGCAAGTGATACTTACCAACGCACAGAGGGTCATAGGTATATACGCTTCCCATAAACGCTTCTCTCAACAATGAAGGTATTCTTATCTCTGGTAAAAAAAGTAAACAAAACAATAATAAGAATAAAATATTTTTATTTACACATACAATTTACACAAAAACCTAATTAGGTAAACTAAAGAACTAATTGAGCATCTTAATAATAAACGCTGAGCACATGCTGGCATTGATGTTGTGGAAGGACTTGGTGCTTGCAACCAGCAGATGGTAGTGTGCTGCACCAAACCCGAGGATGTGCTCCGTTGTAGGGAGGGTTGAGCCACTGCTGGGGTTTGTTGAAAACGCCCTCGGTTGTCCTGCAAGTTAAGCGGCCGTAAGCCGCTACTTTTTTTTAATTGAAATCAAAATCGACCAATTTTTCATCGCGAGAATTGAAGTAACCGGACATATGCGAAGCATTAAAAAAATCATCTGTATAGAGAAGGGTACATTACAAAAATCGTATCCAACAGAATTTTCAAAAATCTTCTAGAAACACAGAAAAAAAATAGCAAAGACTGCTTTACCCAAAAATCTTTTAATTGCGAGATCTCAGAATTTTGAGCGAGAACTGTCAATTTTTTTTACATCATTGGAAAGATATATTAATCTACTAGAAATCGTATCTTGTAGTTTTTCGATAAAGCATTTACTTTCCGATAAATTTAAGGAAAACTGGGGAAAAAATCAAATTTTAAGCGCTCTCATTTGTGCAGTAGAAAGCGTGCTTAGCAATATTGACCCGTATCGCCGCATGCTAAAATCGGTTTATATTACTAGCTGCTACGGTAGTTCAGTCAGTCTGTTGGCAGAGGCCGACCAGAGCGGGTGTCTTCCGGCCGGACATATCCGCAAATTTGACACATTGCACACGACAAGTCGCTCTTATAACATTGTTTCGCACACTAATTTGAAAATAAAAATAATGGGTAACAAGAAGACTTACATGGGTTTTTATATTACAGTGGTTGCTAGACATTATTTTTTTATAACAAAACAGCTTTACTCACGGTTGTTCCGAGCTATGTTGCTCGACGTTTCGGGCCAAGCGTATGGCCAAGCGAGCAACATAGGTCGGAACAACCGTGAGTAAAGCTGTTTTGTTATAAAAATAAGACTTACAAATTAAGAAATTAGAAATATTTATTTTTTCCCCTCCATCATTATATTATTTTTAAGGAAGACGTACACAAGAAAACGTAAGTGGAAAGTGAACCATCCTGGCTTGTTTAGGTAATTTTTTGTTGTATAGGGCAATCAAAGAGTTTGTAGACAATTTTGAACCGTGTGGGGCCGGTACCACTGCATCTCTCCCCTTGCATGTCGTAAAAGACGACTAAGGGATAAGGACAAGATGCCGTGCTAAAGGGCGACAGGATAGCCACTTCTCACCTTGGAACGGTCTTTCCACCGAGTCATGCAGCGGGTAGGTCTTCTTGCCTTACTTGCTGCTTGATAGTTACCTTGTCCGAATACTTTGCTAAACGTGGTGGTCGGTGTTGTGCTGTAATTTACAAGTGTACTTGCAGCACAACACCGATTACTCTGCTTACACCGATGCATATATGGAATCTTTACTATGGGAACATTTCGCGCTTTTTATGTTTGATTTCATTGCCGTATGCGAACGTGGTCGGCTTGGGTTACTTACGCTGAACTATTCCCGAAAATGAAGTTTTTGTGTGGAAGTACTCCAAAAAAAAAAAACTTTTCGTGTGGTTTATAAAAAAAAAAAATGTAAATCAAATTTTTTTTTTGCCCTAACAATACTCAAAAAAGTACTATCGAAAATTTTGTTTTTATGTGGCTGTAAAAAGAACCCAAACCTATTTTTAATTTGCTAATAATACATAATAAACAATAAAAAACAAAAGAAAAAGAATTCGCAAAAGTGAGATTCGAACCCGCGTAACTGGATTGAAAAGCAAAGCATATACCATTCAGCTATTGAGCTTACGTTTGCTAATGCGAATTTCGCCTTCAGTTTAATCGCAACCAAGAAGACGGCACGGGGATGACGCGATGCCGACGTCCGTCCGCTCCGTCCGCGTCCGCGTCGTCGCCTCCGTCTATCCACGCTCGCGCAGTATATGTTGCGGTGCACATAAATCACTCGCTGTTATTTAAATAAACAAGGTGAATCCGACCGTCGCGTCGTCGCCGCCCATGCTTTCTTAACATGGTGTAATATATATTATGTGTGATATAGAACACAAAAAAAAATGTATGATATATACCGAAAAAGTGCACAATTAATACAAAATTTAGCAATTTATGCAAAAAAATGTTTTTTCGGAATACCTACTTTATAGGAAATATTCTGAAAAGTACTCCCACCTGCATCCTTTGCTCCTATGTTCAGTCTGGGGTCCTTCAAACATAATGTGAAGGTGCGGCTGACATCGTATTCGCAGCCCCGTAAATATCCGAATGCCCGTGGGCGCCATCAGACTACACTTACGCGTTAGTCTAACGTGCGCCATATGTCGCGCTTCCCACAAAAAAAAGTTATTGACAAAGGACCATGGACAAAAATGTATGACGACTGGGTTTACCCACCAACAGAGATGAGAACTGTTAATATATTTTTTGCAGAATCCATGGGGTTATTTTGCTATAAATATATTTTTGTTTCTGTTTTACGACACATTATAAGATTTTTACTAATTCTAGGTACAAAAATTGCAAAAAACCTCTCTAGCGCGTAAACGAAGCGTTGGATCTCAATGAAATATATACCAAAATGTTCTAGAAAATCCTTGGAGTGACATAGGATAGGTCAGTACTCAATCCTAATTACCAATTTGTATAAATCTGCTATAAATCATCACATAGTGAATGCGTAAGTGCGAGCGAGCTAGACGTCCGTCAGTCAGTATATTTGCTCTGTCTGTCTCTCTCCTTCGTGCCGGTTACCGGCTAGGTGAAACGGGGCGCTGCGCGCCATCTGTGATCCAGTTATTGTACTAATTGGCTGGTCAATGAGCGGAGCGCGCGCGGCGCGGCGCCGCCCCCGCCACCGCGCGCGGCTTGAGGAGCGGTGGGGGTGGGTTCGTACTTCTTCGTCGTGCACGCAAAAATTTTAATGGGCATGGCACCTAGTTGTGAGTAGCCGTTTTTTAATAAAAATAAGCAATTTAAAGTTGCTTCCGGATTGCCGATACCTAATACCAATAAAAAAAAATTATGTTTGGCATTGCACTTAGTTGTGACCAACCATTTTAAAAGAAAAGAAATGATATAAACGGTTTAAATGCTGCGTTCCGAATTGCCGTTAACTAAAAACATTAAAAAAAATTATGTTTGGGCATGGCACTTAGTTGTGACCAGCCATTTTAAAAGAAAAGAAATGCAGTTAGGCCATTGAAATGTTGCCACCGATTAGTCGGTGCCTAATAAAATTAAAAATATTAGCCAGTATCTACTAAAATTGAAAAAATTTCGAGAGCTGCGGTAACTGTTAAGCAGTTATCGCGTTGTACCTACACGGAATGGTGTGAACTATACATTTAGATATACCCACGGGGAATAATAAAACCTGAACATGGGAACTGGCTCGAGTGCTCTCCTCTCCAGCCCGTGCAGTGCCTCTCGCTTGCTGGAGGACAAACAGTTGGTGTGCCGTCCCATTCTAAACATAAAAGTTGACGTTAGAATATTTTAAATTTACAACATTCAATTATGTTGACAAGAAGATAATGTTGACCGTTGATTTCGAAAAGGTTAAAAATTACTATAACAAACTGACTAGGTATTGTTTATTTCAACGGTCCGTTGAGTTGGGATTCTACGTCTAAAAGAAAGTAACGGGTTGACATGTATGTGCGTTGTGCTGGCATGAAACATCAAATTATTTGTCGATAGGTTGCCTAACTGAACTATAATCACCTAATGTTTGGAATTAAAAAAAACGTTGGCTAAAAACTTGTTGTTACACAAACACAATATAAAATATAAAAAACTAGCCAACGACCCTGCGGATCAAGTCCACATGAGTACAACAAAAACTTTCACAAACACTGGTGTGGGTAATTTCATTACCTATACGTGAAAAAATAAATTATTTTTTCTGCAACCTATTATCCAATATGAAAAAATATGATGGGCGTGGAGACTACCTCTCAGGTTTGGAGGTATCTACTAAATTTAAAAAAAAAATTACACAACACAAGAACGCACAATACAAAACAAATGAAATTTTAGCTCGCTCGTCACAATATAAGCTTATAAGGCAGCATTATAGCTCCTTATAGCTTGATAAAACCCAAAAAAGCCTAACAATTTGCCCAAAAAAAAAACCCGCCGAAGAACTAGGGATACTGCACAAGTTGCACAAAAAAACTACAAGTTATAATAAAAAAATTTGCACCAATAAAAAAATAAACTACTTCCCTAGCCACAGTACCGATTACAAAGATAGATGAAGTCTATACTTTGAATATGTTCGGGCGTTGCTAGCCAACTACTGTGTGAAAATGTAAGTACACAATAACTAAGCCTACCTACTGCTCAAGTGATTCTTTACCGGTAGGCGCCACTGAGACAAAAAAGGGGGATTAAAATAAGAAATACGCTCAGAAATATAAAGTTATCATTTATTCCTTGTAATACAAGATTATATAAAAAGACAGGGTGTGAGTTTTCAGAATCACTTGAGCATCGTAGGGGTGACGACCGAGCTAATCGATTAGAACTATAATTCCATCCGAGAACTTAGCTTCGGAAGGGGAGACGAAGGTCTTCGCAGGAAGGCCGACACGAAGCCTCCGACGCGTCGCTCGATCTCCACCCTCTTCACAGTGTTCTGCTTCGGAACAGCCGGACGAGGAGTAGGGCCCAGGTGGCTCGTACCGGCTATGCCGTCGCAGATGATGCAGGCGTCCTCGGACGGAGAACGTAGAAACGGGGAAGTCTACGTGTAACGTAGAAGAGACTACGTGTAGACGTAGGAGCTGTTCACACACACACACAAACACACCCACATTAAATAATGCACACATATCAAGGTGCCCTGTGGATGGGAGGAGAGAAAATACACAGATGGGCGTTATACGTTTTGAGCGTGAAGCGCAACGACAACCGCTAGGCCGGCGGTGTCTCACAAGCGACAGGCAAGGCAGAGCTGAAGAGATTGTAATGTTACCCGTAACCCTGGCTGTGGGGACTCCTCTCTCAACGCTGAGATGTACGGCTGCGGCGTCCGTGAGGGAGTGCTCGACGACGCGTGACCGACGCGGTGGTGCAGCGCCGCGGCTCGTTGACAATGGCACGGTCGCGAGGAAGATTAGTAAGACTCACGGCGGCAGATCGAGCGCGTTATATTTTATCTTGCAGCGGAGAATTATTTAACAGAAGAAGTGAAGTCTTGTTTCACTGAGTACCGCTTTTATAGACGGCAGCGCGCGTTTGTGGTGTGGCTGCGGAATGAAGTCGGCTAGCACGCAATGACGCGCACTGTATGTGGTTACCTGAATCTAAGTGGCTGAAGGCCTGTAACACCATTTGTTGATAATAATGGACCTCTACTAGGGGTCCTCCGATGATGTCTGAATTAATATGTAAGATAAATACAACCGAGGCGAATGTGAATTCCCGTCTATTTGGGATATATTTTAACCGCCTGGCAACCCATTAGTCAACACCGCGATGTGCGGTGTTGCCAAATACAGCAAACAGAAATTCCATACAGACGCTCGCGATCTTTTTCGTTAGGTCAAACAATATATAATTTTAGTATGGGCTGACAGCGGAAAGAGATCGTGGAAATTCACGCTCGGTAAATGATACAATAATGTGTGCTCGGTTACGTAGTGAGAGTGTAGTACGCCGAGATATGTGTGATTGAATTTTCAGAAATGTAGGTTGGCAGTAATAATATTGAATAGTAACGGACGTCTCACGTGTACCGTAGCCTTAGTACGGAGTATTTTCCTCCGTACTGGCAATGTGTCTCTGACACTTCGGTAAACGGCATTTCGACAGTCCGCTATTAAAATTCACTACGTGACACCTTGTCACTATATCTTCTTTCAGCCCACAGCGCTCTCGCACTACACTATTTCTCAATCTATCTGTCATTGTAACTCCACACATACTCCTCAACGCGCGCATTTCCATAGCATTAATCCTGCTTTCATGCTTCTTCTGCCATGCCCAACTTTCACTCCCGTACATAAGTGTAGGGGTCATCACTCCACCATGGACAGCCAAACGTGCCCTAATTGACATGCTTTGGCTGCTCATAATAGCGTGCAACGCTCCATTCACTTGGTTGCCGGCTTTCACTCTCTTTTCTACATCTCCTTCACATTTTCCATCCCGCGTGAACATATTCCGGAATTATGATTGCCGGAAGTCCTCGACTACTATCGAGGATTGATTGTGACTCGTTGCCTGAGATTATGTACAACGGTACTGCCATACCATATACTAGGGTTGTCAAAAACCTGGGAATTCTTATGGATGATACGCTATCTTGGCAGGCTCAGGTCAATGAGGTCAGTCGAAAAGTCTATGCTGCGGTGCACTCCCTGAGGCGGCTGGAGAACCTTCTTCCGACCTCCACAAAGACAATTCCAGCACAATCGCTGCTTCTCCCCATCCTTGATTATGCGGATGTGTGTTGCTTGGACGTTACTGAGGAACTCCTGGACAAACTTGAGCGTCTGCAAAACATGTGTATACGCTTCATTTTCGGTTTACGTAAGTACGACCATGTTTCACAATACCGCAGACGTCTCAAGTGGCTTCCAATCCGTCTCCGCAGAAATTCCCACATACTTGGCCTTCTTTATTCTTGTATCAACAACCCTTCTGCTCCCGAGTACCTATCTTCGCGTTTTCAGTTTTCGCGCATCTTCCCACGGTGTAACGCTTTGGTCAAGTGATGATAATATCTTAGCCATTTCCACGCACAAAACTGGCTATTACACAAACTCCTTTTCTGTGCACGCAGCTCGGCTGTGGAATCTACTACCTCACTGTATACGGCACTGCAAGTCGCTTCCGTTATTCAAAAAACACTTAAAGTTGTACTATCTCCGTCAGTGTGAAGTCAAAAGCTAAAAAATCCTTTAATTCTGAAGGGACAAGTATGTATGTATATATTTAGGTATTATGTATTATATAAATTGTAATTCATATGTATTTAATTTAATCTGTAAATAGTAATTTATGCGTTTAATTAACTAGTATGTACTTATATGTAGTGTATACTGTATATTATAGTATATTATAGTTATTTTCCTTATATTATATTTTACATTCCCACACTCAAGTCTTTTGCTACTACCTACTTATATCTCGCAACATTCGACTCTCAAACATCCAAAGGTTGACTGGGAGAAATCCCTGTAAGGGATAAGTCCGCCTTTGCCCCTCATGTAAATTTCTTATTGTTTGTTTATGTTAAATGTTTTTTGGAGCAATAAAGTATTTCTATCTATCTATCTATCTATCCATATTCCCCAGATATACGAATTCGTTCACTTGCTCCAGTCTCTCATTCGCAATCCTTACGTCGCATTCGGTCACTATTTCATTCCTTTCCAGTACCATTACTTTCGTCTTGTTTACATTCACTTTCATTCCCTTCCTTTTAAATGCTTCAACCATAACAGTTACCATGTCCTGCAACTCGCCCACCGACGACGCAAGTATCACTTGATCGTCGGCGTACAAGAGGCTGTAGCGTGCTAAAATGCGCTACTGGTTTATCGTGAAATAATGATTTCGGTGTCGCCAACGCTTGAACAGACCCCTGATTCGGCATACCACCAGGAAGTGGTCCGTTCCAACATTGGCTCCACGATGAACCGTTGTGTCTACAACAAAGGCGAACTGTCCAATTTGATTATTCAATTGGCGGACACAAACTTCAATGTGTGTCCACGATTCGTGATCTAGGCGTCTTACTGGACAGTAAGCTTCATCTTGATCAACATATTGAAAGCATCACAAATAATGCTTATCGCATGATGGGTTTTGTTTTGCGTACAGCAGTGAACTTCAGGAGTACCCAGACTTATATCTACCTTTACAATACCCTTATTCGATCGCAACTCGAATATGCCACGTCAGTATGGAACCCTTTTTATGACAAATATGTAAAATCTATAGAGAAAATGCAAAGTAAATTCTATTACATTATGCACCGTAGATGTTTTCGCGAGAAGCTGGCATATACGGAACTGCTTAGCAGATATTCTATCCTGAGATTAAGTCAGAGGAGAGATTTGCTTGATGCGGTCAACCTATATAAAATTTGCAACAATTATTTTGACTGTCCAGCACTTACTCGGGAAATTGGTTTTCGAATACCTACTATGAACACCAGGTCCAATGATGTGTTTAGTGTTGGACTATCACATACAAATGCAGGTAAACGCGCACCTATTCATAGGGTATGTATCAATTTTAATAAATACTTCAGCTCACTAGACATACACTACCTCAGCCTGCATAGCTATAAGCGGACTGTCACAATTATTATAAAGGAATCAATTCTGTAGCGTGTCGCTGGAATGATACACGTAAAGTTATTATTTGTATATTTGCATTGTTATTTTATTTAATTTGATTTTAATTTAATTTGATTTTAATTTAATTTGATTTAGCGTATATTTAATTTGATCTGATTTGCATTGTTATTCTAATTTAATTTAACTTGATTTCATTTGATTTGGCTTAATGTAATATATTTTGATTCGATTTAATTTAATTTGATTCCGATTTGATTTAATTTAATTATGTTAAAACGTGAGAAACGTTGCTGGGTCTTTACATAGTCAACGTTATTTTCTATCATCATATTGTTCTAGACGTAATTGCCTGTTTGTTTTTCCAAACTCGAAAATAAAATAAAATAAAACATTGCCTCTTAATCTTTCGTCAACTATCACAAAATCTATCATACTTCTTTCTTCCTGTCTCTGCCAAGTATACATATGAATCTTTTTGTGGTCAAACATTGTGTTTGTCACAAAAAGATTCTTTTCCAGGCACACCTCGAGCAAACTAACACCATTCTCGTTTTTTCGTTCGTCACCAAACTTTCCAAGTACAGACTCATAGCCATCCCTTTTCACGCCAACCAATCCATTAAAGTCTCCCATCATTAACACTCTCTCATTCCCCTCACATGCATTAAGTATTTCTCTCACACTCTCCCAGAACTCGTCGCGGTCCTTGATGGGCTTGGACATGTCCGGGGCATACACTACCAAGACGTACAAGCGGACCAAACTCACCTTAATTCGGACCCATAGGAGTCTTGGGCTCACACATTCGTAATCTATCATGCATTGAGCCATTCGGTCAGAGAGGACAACTCCTACACCTTGGCAAGCCCTTTCATTCTGTGGTACACCAGACCACAGGGCTGTGAAAGTACCGTGCGTGGACCTGTCCATCCCCTTCCTCTTGGTCTCGCTCACAGCCAGCACATCAATCTGCCTCGCATTCGTCAACTCATACACTTCATCCTCCTTATCTTTCATTCCTCCACAAACATTCAATGTGGCAAAGCGGCTTTCCGTTGCCCACTTTTCGCCCCCTCGTGAAACGCGACGTGACGAGTGGCGAGCTGCATCGCCGCCATTTATAGGATTTGTGATGTTAAATTCCATTATTCGTCCCACGAGTAGCTAGGGAAGTAAACTGTCAACCCTGGCAGAGCCCCGCTTGCCAGGGTAAGGCTATTAGAGCCTGGGGGCGCCAAACCCCAGGATTTGATTTGGCACCCTCGAGACTAGACTCGCCTCTAGCCACGCATCCGTCGGCACGGCAACCTTGGATTGGCGTAAAAGGGGCAGGTAAGGGAAGTGGAAATGGGACGGGATAGTAGCGGACTAGGTGTGGATAAAAGGAAGAAAGAATGCCATTGTCACGGAGAGGTAATGGGAGTGTGACAATAGTAGCTGGAGGTGTCCGGGGCCTGGGAGGTGGCTGGGTTATCGGTTTAATTAATCCGATGAATCCCTCTGATTTGCCTGAAGATTTCTTGATTCTTCAGCTCTTTGCATTCGGGGCCTGAATATTTCTTTTTGACACATTGCTGTGTGGAATCGTTACGAACCAAACCCAGCTATAAGTGTTGATAGTTAAGGTCGCGGAAAGTTATTATCTGTTCGATTCGCACTCTAGAGGTCCCAAAGGTCTCGTGGCTGGCGAGCGCGGTACGGTTATGTATTTCGATAAGGGCCTGTCACATGCAGCGAGTACTCGCTGCGAGTTCGCTCGCAGCGAGTGAAATCGCTGTGTGCGACAACCTACTCGCGGCGACTACAATCCACTCGCTGCGAGTAAAAAAGCTGTGAGTAGAATTGAACATGTTCAATTATACTCGCGGCGAGTGCGCTACTCGCCGCTAATGAAACCTACGCGCGAGTCGTGGGACAAGGCACTCGCTGCTAGTCGCCATTCGCGCACCGTGCCGCTCCCGTCGTGACGTGTCGTCGTGTCGTGCGTGCGTGCGCACGGCACGCATTTGTTTGAGGCTACTGCCACTCCCAATATAGTTGAGTGATATCTCCAATTTAGTTCTGCATGTAATGGCGTTTCTCATAACTGTGTCTTGTTTTTTTATTTCTGGACTTATTAGTTCAAGTAATTCCTCAAACTTATCTTTGGTTATGCGTAGAATATTTTTGTAATCTACTGGTTCTTCGGCTGCTAATTCTTTCATTAGAGTATTGGAAGCTCCATATTTATCTCTTCGTTCAATCCACTTACGAACCCATTTCGTTCTCTTCTTGCGATTGAACTTTTTCAGCGTTTGCTGCGCTAATTCCGCGCAAGCTAAACGCATCAATTCTCTGAGACGTGCGCGACGACGTTCGACGGACGACATTTTCCCGCGGTTTAAGCCAATCGACTTTAGAAACTCGCGCGGCGCACGCGAGTATGTATATCGCGAGAAGAAGCTTGCCCAATCACGATAACATTAAAAAAATCCAATCGGCAGTTACATTTTACAAGGTTCCCTGTAAAAGTAAGTATTATCTAAGTCGTGATTCAGTGTATTTTTTTTAAAACATCTTACACTCGCCTGTTGCGTATTAAATCCATCTTTAAGTAAGCTAACTATTTTGAATGATTTTAGGAGATGTGTTGGCGGAAAATGACAAAATAAAACATATGACGACTAAAAAATGAATCTTAGGCCCAATTGCGGGAAGGATGTTTAGCCTCTGGTTGTCCGGAGATCCGGATTATTGTTATCTCAGGAATTGTCGATAAAATTCTTGTCGATCGATGTTTTAAAAATGTATGATATTGTTGTTGTTGTTTTGGTTTGGGGTTGGCTCTAGGCCTGCAAACTAATCCCGCTTGGTTGGGGACCTTCGTGCAAAACCCCGCAGTCTCCAGCTACCCCAGCCAGCCTATGTCTTCCATGAAAGCCACAAGTCGACCGGGGTGTCTGCAGGCCGCTTATCCCTTAGTCGCCTTTTAC
The DNA here is from genome assembly GCA_946902875.1 of Nematopogon swammerdamellus. NCBI lineage: Eukaryota > Metazoa > Arthropoda > Insecta > Lepidoptera > Adelidae > Nematopogon > Nematopogon swammerdamellus. The sequence goes on from OX336333.1 coordinate 8,120,542, forward strand.
GACATGCACGGGGAGAGATGCAGTGGGACTATTGTAAGCTCCTCTAGCCTCCTCTATCAACCTCTATCTCTACAGGATAATGTATGATATTATTCCAACTTCATCATTTCATATAATTTTCACTTCATGTAGTCTTCACTTGGTATATATAATATACACTTGATATAGCAAATTTTGATATAAGAAATATTAACTTTCTTTAATTTTCATTTGGCATAATTTTGCATTACATAATATGTATTTTATTTCGCATCCTAGTTTTCCCATTTCTTCCGGTATTTTATTGTAAAATCTTTGCAATTAGTACTTTAAAATCTCTAAAATATGTACTATACCCACTCCTGATTTGTTGTAATCTACATAATTTTGTCAGCCTTGGTAGCTCAGTGGGGCGGTCGGTCGACTGTCGTCCGTATCATAAGTAAGCCTGGGCGCGGTCAGTGGATGGCTGGGTGACAGCTCGACCCTTGGACGCTAACCGTGGTTCGGATTCCACGTAAAACAGAAGATCCCTTCCCTTCTTACCTTACTAGGTGGTACGGTTTAACCCGTCTGGGTTGGTACAACCTCACTGAATGAAAGATTCGTTGAAACGGCTATTTAAATAGTTCGTATTTTTAGTCCAGTTCAGTGTAGCCGGCGCAATCGAAGGGAAGCACTGACATGGCACCTAGTTCCCCAAGGTGTTATGGGCTGACATCACGGATGTAGTAAATGATGTAGCCAACCGTGTCAGTTCTCATAAAGAAATATATTTATGTAAAATGATAGTGTATGTACGTACATTATGTTTAATTAGTGTTATACGTGTGGTATTGACTGGTCGGAGCGTGTGATCTGGCCCCTATGGCTCAATCACTCATGCAGAATAACATAAATAAAAACCATTATCATATCAATAAATAATATCACTGCTTACGTATACCACAATGTGTATATGTTACTTAGTAGTAATTTACAATAAAGTAGTGTTTTAATATTGACGAAAACTAATGAGTATTGAAAAAGAGCAATTTTCGACGTTAATGTAAAAAAAAATATACAATATACAGGTATTACAAAGTATGTATGTTGAAGTCCCGCGACGGACGGACTGACAGACAGACGGACAGAAACCAAAGCGATCTCATAAGGGTCCCTTTTTCGCAATTTTGCGACGGGACCCTAAATATTAATGTTTCGTGTACCTATGTCTCTTGTCACCGAATTTCGATATGGCTATATAGGGTGTTACGATGACCATGTCATTAACTTCGGGAGGGTTACATAGACACTCAAATAAACAGGTTACGCAAAAAAAAAAATGTTTTTAGCATTACTTTTCGAGAAATTTAACAAAACATGTTTGTTACCTAAATATTATCAGATCAACCTGTGTACCATTAGCAGTAGGTAACTTGCAGTGTACGGACGGGATCAATGACCGTACTATGTTCAAACAGCTGTTTGTTGTAGGTAAGTCACAACTCACAAGGTCACTAGATCTGTGTGTAACAGTAGGTAAGTCGCATTTTACGGGGTCAATGACCGTGTTGAAACACAGAACAGCTGTTTGTTGTAAGTAAGTCACAACTCACAAGGTCACTAGATCTGTGTGTAACAGTAGGAAAGTCGCATTGTATGGGGTCAATGACCGTGTTGAAACACAGAACAGCTGTTTGTTGTGTGAGAGGATAGTGTGTATGTATGGGTACGTGTTCTTCTTCTATGCGCAAATTCAAATTCAAATTCAAATAATTTATTAAATAAAGAAACATGATATACAACATAGAACAATTTGCGTAAAAATAAATTGAAAACATGTTCCCTTCACAGGATTGTTTAGTTTTTGATGCTCAGGTCGAGACACTGGACTTTCGTCTGTGACGTCTCGACCCGTTTTCTCGGTCGGTTCTCAAAAAATAAATGTATGTACAAATAAATATACAAATTTTTTTTAAGTATGCATGTATGTGAGTGTATGTAGGTGGGTAAGTAAATGTAGGTAACTATAATGAATGAATGATGACTTCATCATTCATCATTCCTACTGAAACACTTGTTTCAGTGCGTGTGTATGATACTTTTGTAAGATTAACATAATAGTGTGTATGAATGAGGGTGAGTGTGTGTGTGGGGGGTCGGGTGATGGTGTGTGTGTGTAAGTGAGTAGGTGGGGTGTGAGCATTATTGCATTATGTGGCAAAGCATATGTTCACATGTGTCATGGGAGTTTGATAGGAGCCATTTTTTAATTTTAAACGTAAAAGTTTTTTTAATAAAAAGTGTTTTTAATTCTTTGGGTATTTGGTTGTACAGATTGGGGCCTAGGAACTTAATTGTATGTCTGAAGAATGATGTCTTGTGTCTGTCACGTGTCAAGGCTTGTCGGGTGTTTGCTCTTGTTGGTATGTTGTGTGAAACCTGTGCGTGTTCTTCTTTTTTGTTGTGTACGTGTGCGCAGAGTCGGAGCATGAAAAGTTGTCGGACGTTAAGCAACTCACACTCAGCGTAGAGGTTCGCCGTCGGGTATCTAAAAGGCTTGCAGAACATCACTTTTAGTACTGAGCGTTGTGCTCTTTCTATTAAGAGGACGTTTGTTTTGGCTGCACCACCCCATGCCAGTATCCCATAGTTGATAAGTGATACGCATAGGCCGTGGTACACTTGTTTCAGTAGGCCTGGGTCGGCTATATCCCGAATTTGGCTGAAAAAATATAACAGTTTTCGAACCCTACTCGTTAAACTTTCAATTTGTTTTTTCCAATTAAGATGCCTGTCAATCATTATCCCTAGGTATTTGATACAAGCAACCCTTTCCAGATTAGGACAATTACATAAATTTTGGTGTTTACAATTTGGACTATGAACTTTCAAAAGAATATCTTTGTTGGGCTGACCCTTATGTGCTATTTACTGAGAGAACATTATTTCGTAACCAAGTTAATATAGTGTCAAGACCCATTTGGGCTCTTTGGGCTATATCCTCACCGCGCACCAGTAGTAGTTGTCTTCCGTTATCAAGTCGAGGCATAAAGACGCCCCAATCTCGGAACCGTTGCTCCGCTCCCAAGATGGCACACCGTCTAGCTGCTCATACATCAACACAGCAGCAGCTAAGTTCCAATTGGAGTTGGAGTCTCGGTAACATCACCATATCCGCGTCGCGCGTCGGTGAATCGATACGGCGCGGCGGCGCGGCGGCATTTTGAAATTGCGAAATAATGTGCTCTCTCGCGGACCGCCGCTAAGACACTGAGACGGACGCGACGCACCGCGCGCCGCGCCGCCCGCGCGCGACACATGCGCGCGGGGCGGGCGCATGCAATGCAAGCGCGTCGGCGGCGTGGCGAGCGAGCGCTTCGGAGGCGGCTTTCGTCAAAGGAAAGCCTTTGTGCCGCACCGCCCGCCGACGTCGCGCGCACTAGGTAAGTACCTACGTTTCGTGTTTGGCAAGAAGGGTCTAAGCATGATTCGTTTTTAGGGCTATTTGATTAAAATGTTTTGTTCGGAGATCTTAGGAGAAAAAATGGTCCTATAAACATATGTTTTTTTTTACGTAAAGTGTTTATTTGAGTGTGTATGTAACCCTCCCGAAGTTAATGACATGGTCAGCGAAACACCTTATATACATGCGAGTGTGATTATTCTCATAGCCAGGGGTGTACTATGCAGGAAGCGCCATTACCCAGGCCACAGTAAACGAGTAGGGCAACTGGAGCCCATTTTTAAAATAACTATTTACGCTGCTCCAAGCCACCAGGGATGTCACACACAACTCACAACACTAACATTGTAGTGCGCCGTACCACAACTCACAACACTAACAGGTAGTGAGCCCATTATTATTATAATTTTTTTTTATTGCTACCGAACTGGTTGGCTCTGTCCGAGGTCGCAACCTCAGGCGCAGCCAATTTCACCCCCGAGGAGGTGCCAGTCCGGCTTGGAGGGGGACTAATGTTTCTGGGGAAAGGCTATTAACCCGCGATTTGAAGATCCGTGGATTGTAGGAGTGGGGGAAGATATTCCCTGGGAGCCCGTTCCACACCTTTGCAGTGCAGCACAAGAACGATTTAGAGAATCGTGCAGTTCGAAGAACTCTTCTGTCGACTACAAAGGGGTGTTCCGCGAGAGTATGGCGGGTTTGGCGTAGGGGAACAGGAGGAGGAGGGATAAGGGAAGCAAGTTCATCAGAGCAGCGGCCATAGTAGTACCGATAAAACAGGGTCAATGACCCAACGATACGTCTGTGCTTTAGAGGTTGAAGGTCCTTTGTGAGTACAGAGTCACCAATCAGGCGAATGGCTCGTCGCTGAATAGAATCCAAGGCTGAAAGAAGGTACTCAGGGGAACCCTCCCAAAGATGACTGCAATATTCCATCACCGGTCTTACTTGTGCTTTGTAGAGTGTAAGCAGTTGGGCCGGCGTGAAAAATCGCCGACATCGGTAAAGGATCTCTAATTTTCGAGACGCTAGTTTCGCCTTGGACTCTATGAACGATCGAAACCCAACGTCCCTGGACGTCTGGAAGGGAGATAGAAAGAGAGAGATAGAAAGATAGAGAGATAGAAAGAGAGAGATATAAAAAGAGAGGTATAAAGAGAGAGAGAGAGAGAGAGAGAGAGAGAGATAGAAAGAGAGTGAGATAGAAAAAGAGAGAGATAGAAGGAGTGAGATAGAAAGAGTGAGATAGATAGAAAGAGTGAGATACAAATAGTGAGATAGAAAGAGTGACATAGACAGAGAGAGATAGAAAGAGAGGGAGAGAGAGAGAGACAGAGGGAGAGAGGGGGAGAGAGAGAGAAAAAGTCAATCGAGTCAGTTTCCATAAAAAAAATAATATACATACATATCACACACGCTGAAACCCGACAATCGGGGTAAGCACAGCACAACACCGACCACCACGTTTCGCAAAGCATTCGAACAAGATTTAATCGATCAAGCAGCAAGTAAGGCACAAAGACCCACCTGCTGCATGACTCGACGAAAGTACCGTGCCAAGGTGAGAGGTGGCGGTCCTGTCGCCCTTTAGCACGGCATCTTGTTCTTATCTCTTAGTCGCCTTTTACAACATGCATACATGCGAGATGCAGGGGGCCTATTCTTTGTAAGTACCGGCCCCACACGGTAAAAAATAACAAAACAAAAAAAATATTGTGCGGGGCGGCCATCACGGACTACAAGCGGGGGAAGTGAGAATGTAAGTAGTGGTTGTGTACGGACAGCGTGCGCTGGCGCGCGCTTGTGTGAGTGCGAAATCGGCGCACTTGTATGAAGACGGTTAACTAGTCTGTTTAAACTATGCCCAGGCGGACTACATTTTATTTTTATTGGTATTTTGATAATTTGTTCATAGTACGCTAAGGGGGGGTTCTGTATCATATAGGGAGTAAAACCTATATAAATTTTTTTGGACCTTGGGTTTTTTTTTTATGTAAAATATTTTTTTATGTATTTAAAAAAAAAATAGGTGGTTGATTTTTATAGCCTAATCGATTCAGTTTCATAACAGTAACTAAAAAGTCTTCATTACCATTATGATGTAACACTTGTAAGTTGGTAAAAAAAATCAAATTCTTTCTATTCCATACTAATAAAACTAAAATTGTGGCTTTTCACAATTTCTGAAGGAAATATCTATGTGTTGGAAGACTTTTTTGTTCCTGGCATGAAACTGAAACGATTAAGAAATTTTTTTTTTTACATTCTACATAAAAAAAAAAAAATTGTAAAAAAAAATATTCTTTGTTCTTCAAAAGTGATCTATTTCCGATACAGAACCCCCCTTAGCGTACTATGAACTAATTTTCAAAGACATCTTTCTTTTCTTTTATGTGTATTTGTGCAAAATACAATTATATGTGTGTACCATGGGTGTGGGTTTGTACCTACATACATAGCTATGTGTAATTAAATATGTCAATAAATTAATAAATCACTCCACTACCAACCACCATGTGTGGTATATGTTCTATATTTAGTAAACTTAAGTTTACTTCAAAATTTACTAAAACTCTTTATAATTATAGTGATTCCATCGTGGTTAGCAAAGCAAGTTAGTGGTAGGTATCGCCAAATAATAACTGGTAACCCTGAGAGAGAACATCAGTATTGCACCAAGCAAAGAAGTTCGCGAGTGCAAGCCACGAGGATTTACTATCTACGTCCGGCGTGGCGACGCGCGCGCTCCGCCGCGCCACGGCGGCGGCGGCGTCGAGTTCGCGGGACGAACCGCCGCGGTCGGCAGGCAATCTCAAACTAAGGCAGGAGATTATTTTGATTGGCTAGTGAGTGCGAAATTGTGGCATTTGGCACGGACAAATCAGGGAGCCAGAACTGAGTTGTGACCAGGGACGTGCGGCCCCTTAAAACAAAAAATATCTTTAAATTATATTGTTTTGATTAGCGTAGGTAAAGCCTGACCAGGAATATATGAGAGCTGTCAAAATGGAGCCACTTTTTAGATTTATATAGCAACATTTCAGCAATACCACACACAAGTTAGCCGTCTTCATACAAACGCGCCGATTTCGCACTCACACAAGCGCGCGCCTGCGCACGCTGTCTGTACACAACCACTACATGCATTCTCACTGTCTCTCGCGCGTAGTCAGTGATGGTCGTCCCGCCCCCGCGCTCGGTGACGCACACCACGTGACGGCCGCTGCCTGCCGCCTGCCGCTTCCCGATAGAAAGTATTATTATTCGAATTTTATTTTATTGCACTAAAATAATGGCTCCGCGTTTCTGCAGTGTGTACGCGGCTGCATGAATAGATCAGGCTCGAATCGCGAGTTAACATTATTCTCATTACCTGCTGCCATCAAAAGGTAAGTAACATAAAAAATATTATTAAAGTATGTAGTTAAATTATGTAAGTTATTAATACGAGTAGGTACTAAGCGAAGGAATTGACTTGAGCCCTGGCTCGGTAACGTCAGAGCAAAGTACCTATTAGTATTTAATTATAGTATTAATTAGTTATTAATAGGTAGGTACTAGCTGCAAAAACCATTCGCGAACCCCGGCATCGGGCGCGGCCGTGCGGCGCACGCGAAGACTAAGCCGTGCGCGGGCCCGCGGTTGTCGACTTGTTCAGACTTGTTAGAGATACCACGCACAACGCATTTTCGCGCGGTTTTGTCTTCTATAAACGGCCACAGCTCCTACCGCGGACACTTTCATGACTGCTAGCGACCAACCAAGTTATTAAGTAATTCATTAAAATAACAAAAATAAAAATGTAAGTTATTAAGTAATAATAAAACAAAATTAATAAATACATTTTAAAATTATTTATTTGATAATTTTTTTATTAAGATTAATAATTATATTAATCTATAATTCTAAATATATTTTCTATAATTTTTATAGTTATAAATTTTTTGCGCACTTATTAATTCTCTCCAAAGACGGACGTGAGTTAAAGTTGAATTTTGACATTGCATTAATTTTTGGGAGGTTAAAGTTAAAAAAAAATTTTACCCGACTGCGCGAAGCAAAAATGAAGGGTTATCTTTTTAGCAATTTATGTGTGTGTATGTTTGTTTTTACGTATGTTCCACCGTAGCGCCAGAACTAAGCATCCGATTATTGAGTGGGGTATCGTTGTCAAGGGTTCAAACATCAAAATAACATCGTTCACTGTCTATCGAAAATACAGCTTTCGAAAATATACCTTAACGCCAGTATATAATAAATCTATGACAACTCATATATTTTGTTAGACTAAAATTTTGGGAGCTGGCTCTTGGTCTATAAATAAAAAAATACATAAATGTACATAATAATTTAAAAGAATAGCACTTCCACCATGATGGGCTCACTGCCTGTCAATTGTGTTAGTGTTGTGAGTTGTGACATCCCTGGAGGCTCGGCGCAGCGTAGGTAGTTATTTTAAAAATGGCCTCCAGTTATCTTACTCGTCTTCTTTTACTATGCTGCGACCGTGCGTACCCAGCGTACCCAGCTGACTGACAACGTGTCGCGCGCTAGCTGTTATATCGTGTCGATATGAATTTGATTTTTTTGATTTATTTGAAAAATTACTCAGCTTTCGATTTTTTTGGTAATGCAGTGTGATTCCTATTATGAAATACCATGTTTTTATACCAAATATAGAAATTGAAAATTTTAAAACCAAAGCTAAAAAAAAAATTACCCCCTTTTTCGGCATCAGTACAGTGGAAACCAAACTTAAATGCGTATTGGCCTGAAGTTTGGCCGCTTGACTGCGCATGTATAGTCTAATAAAATATACAATCGAATACTTTGCCAGAAAATTTATGAAATTATTTTACATTATCATTTGTAGGTAAAAAAAGAGAGTCTTGCTTTATATTATTTTTATATATTACTGTATTATATTATGTTTTTGCATACCGATGTTGATGTATCGATCATGGTTAATACCGGTTTGAACTGACGTGTTGGTGTCGTTCGGGCGACCCCGGTAAACGCACTTCGTCAATAAACATTTATCATGCTAGCACCACACATAGCTGTACGTACACAAATTTGATAAACATTTCCGTTTCGTCTCCTTTTAATGGCTTGGTTAGAGTGAGATAAAACTAAAATGTTTGCAACAACCACGAATACGAATAACCATGTGTGAAACCACTATTAGTAGAAAATCTACCGCGACACTACGGAAGAAACAAATAAATAGTGAGTGACTGTACAATGGCGCACGCACAGATGAGAGGGGGGCGTACGCGGGCGGCGACGGCGCGCGGTCGTATCCTAGCAACGCGGGGGAGCGCGGTAGGGTGCGCCGATACCTCCCTTCGCACACCTTCCACCCTCCTCCCCTCTGCCCTAATAATCGTCTTTTGCGCAGACACACGGGCGCATCTCACAGCCGCATTTAAGTTTGGTTTCTACTGTATGTGACCCAAAACAACCCCCTTTCGGGAATGTTGCCTATTTAAGTTAACACCGTGTATATTTACCAAAATAATTGTGGTTTTGAAAATCAAGAAACACCTAATTACAAAACTGAAAAAATATATAAAAATAATTTTTTTATGTGATATGCCCTATAAGGGTTCCGTTTTTTCCTCCAAAAAATTTGTTTAGTATTTTATTTATTTATTTATTTATTTTAAACACTCACAGCTGACAGCTGGTGCGTGTATTCTGTATTGAAATGGGAATTAGTTTATATGGTTACTGAATGTTTTTATTTAGTCTGAATTCATCGTACACCTTTATTATTTCTGTTAATCCCATGAATCTGCTCCCGGACTTAATGTAGTGACTGCTGCAACAGCCTGTATATATTATATAGCAATACTTACATTAAAACATTTTTTTTACCTGCAGAAACTGCCGCAGAAGCTCCAACTGTTGCCGCCGAAACTCCTCCTGAGACACCAGGCGCCACTCTCTGAGGGCCATGTCCTGCCGCCTGTCTTCAGCGTGTACCCGCTCGTACTCCTCAATAACCTCGCGCATAGGCGGGTTGATTTGCACGAAGCTCACGAGGGGGGCGGCCAGCAGGCGTACCTTAATGGAAAAAAATAATTTAATTAGGCATCTATGTTTTTTAACTTTAAGACATAATTTTGGATGATAAAGTATCAGGCAGATGATATATCTTTATGATTTATATTTATGACTAGCTGAGCCCGCGGCTCCGCTCGCGTAAAATTCGTATTCCAAAGAAGAATGTACGTAACTAAGGGCGAGGCCGAAGGCCGAGCTGCGTTCAGGTAATCGATAAACCTTCTTAAAGAAAGTAACTAAGGGCGAGGCCGAAGGCCGAGCTGCTTTCAGGTAACCGATAAAACTTTCTCAAATAAAGGAAGTAAGTAAGGGCGAGGCCGAAGGCCGAGCTGCGTTCAGGAAGACGATAAACCTTCTGGAAGAAAGGAAGGAACTAAGTGCGAGGCTGAAGGCCGAGCTGCGTTCAGGTAAACCAAAAACCCTCTTCCGCCTTCGGGCCTCGCCCTTAAAGACTTTCTTCGATAGAATATAATATCGTTTACTCAATCTATTTATTTCATATAAATAAAAAAGGAATATTAATAACTAAAGAATTAAACCTACCTAACAAACATTTAAATAACTATCAAAACGGGCATTTTCAAATGTTCTTAGAGCACTTGCGGCATTACCCCGCTGGATGGCAAGGCTTACCCTTTGAATGAAGTACATAAGCCCTTGATGGCGGGACACCAGTTGCGTCAACCAGCTCAAGCCTCTTTTGACTTCACTGCTCCACGGACCGAGGGTTTCAACCGCAAACGCAACAAATTCGAAATCTTGAATTATATTTCTATATTTGCTGCGTTTGAGGCTCTCCGCCCCAGCCTCGGCCGCGCCAGCCGCTCTTGAAGATGTCCTAACGTGACTTGGAGCCAATGTGAGAACAAAAGTGGCGTCCCACATCAAAGAACTACCCTTAGTCCATGGCACTAAGGTGATAGCATCGGGCCTCTTGCCATCCAGCCGGGAATAACCGCGAGGTTCTAGGATGCACGGTATATTTGCCGTTAGAAGCGTGGACTTTATAATAAAATTTAAATTAAATTAACTCAATCTTAATATTAATTAACTTATTCGAGATGGTTTAGCTTCTTCCTGAACGCAGCTCGGCCTTCGGCCTCGCCCTTAGTTACTTGCTTTCTTCGAGATGGTTTATCAATTATCCGAACGTAGCTCGGCCTTCGGCCTCGCCTTAGTTACTTACTTTCTTCAAGATGGTTTAGCTTCTTCCTGAACGCAGCTCGGCCTGCGGCCTCGCCCATAGTTACTTACTTTCTTCGAGAAGGTTTATGGTCTTCCAAAATAGAGCTCGGCCTTCGGCCTCGCCCTTAGTTACTTACTTTCTTCAAGAATGTTTTTCTTCTTCCTGAACTCAGCTCCGCCTTCCGCCTCGCCCTTAGTTACTTTCATCGAGAAAGAATATCGTTTACGTGAGCGCAGATCCGCCTTTAGTTACTTACTTTCTTTTTTTTTAAATACGAATTTCACGCGAGCGAAGCCGCGGGCAACAGATATATAAATTTTATTGCACCAATGACAGCGACATAACTTCGACTTTCAATTATTATTTTTATTTATCAAACAATTTGTCATCGGCGCGGCGGCCAGCTCACGTCGTGATGACAGTTCTCCGTTGTCAACATGACATTTAAAATAGTTTTTTACCTTTACTTTGGATTACGTGATTTTTATTATATTTTTTAATTATTATGTTCATCCGGGATATACACTGTCACTATAAAAAGTTTCGTCAAATTCCGTTCAGTGGTTTTTGCGAGATGCGCGTACAAATTGACATTTTTGCATTTACGATTTTATGATATGTATCGAAAGAATAGATATGTATAGACTATTGTGTTCAAGTTATAAAAAAGAAGAACTGTCATTTCAATTTCGAATGAATATTTTATTCAAATTGTATTTGCTGCCAGTTCTCAAGATATAATTATGTACTTTGGACTACGTGATTTTAAACGCGCAATAATGTTTATAATTGTTAATATTTTTTTATTTTTGTTATTTTTTTTTACGTATTATGTTAACCCGGCATATAAACTGCCACTATACAAGGTTTCGTCTAATTCCGTTCAGTGGTTTTTGCGTGATGCGCGTACAGACAAACAAACAAACAAACAAACAAACAAACAAACAAACAAACAAAAATTTTAAAAACTGTTCTAACATGTTCAGTATCTCATTTTAAGCCACCCTGGTTAGTTTTTTTCCGAATACATTCAATGTACAGACTTTCTTACCTCTACGATTTTATTATATGTATAGATTTAACGTAAAACCATCTTAAGAAATGACAGATTGTAACAGTGAAAACAGTATGTAAATTAATAAAGTGGTTCTCGAGTTATAAGGATATTCATATATTATATAGACGTGCGTCGGACAGTCGCAATTATAGCTCGGTACTTAATTGTGAAACATTTTGCTTCTATGTTACCTACTTTACTTTTATTCAAGAGAGAGTAGTGTTGTTGAAAGTAAAATGTTTTCCTTGTTTTCTTCCCTAAAACTGCTGCTTGCATACTAGACGATAGCGTCGCGGCAGCGGTGACATGACCGCGACGCGGCAGCAGGTTTCGAGCATACCGTCACGGTTTTGCATACATTTTTCCTGCCCTGCTGCACGTCACCGTCTAGATAGTGCTTTAAATATGCTTACCGGTAGAGTGTTCACTATGACCTCGGAGTCCCCGAGTTCGAAGCCCTGTCCCAACACCGCCAGCATCCGCTCGTCCTATTGCTCCAGCAGAGCTACCGGTGCCGCCGGCCCACACCCGTTCCGTGGGCCTGCCGCCTGGCTCTACCGGCCAAGTTTTTTAAGTGAAGTACTGTCTATTGTCCGTCCAATACTGAAAAAAAAACCGTTTAAAAAGATGAACATATTTGTAAAATATTATATTATATAGTACGACCATTGTAATACGACTTATTAAGTTTGATGTTAGAAAGGAATTTGTGAATACATAAATATAACACACCTTGTACTACTGTTGCCATGTTATGGCGCAGCCCCCCGATGCTTTGAGGCGCTCCGTTAGGCCCATCCAGAGGCGCGAGCATCGCATTCTCTCCCGACAGCCGGCCCCGCGCCAACTGCTGATTTTGTTCCATGAACTCCGCCATCACATCATATCTCTTTGCACCGCAGTTGGCCGGGAGCGGAGTGTGGATGAGGTGCCTGCACTTGGCTCATGTTGCGTTACACTCAAGTACGGTCTTTATATTTATTGAAGAAAAATTGGTAAATAAATTCTTCTTCTTTTTTTATTTTATTAAACATGACAGTTGATTTAATGACACTGGCACATGGTCTAGGTCGACATAGTCTATGCTAAGCACTCATTTGTATCAGTAAAAAATGGTTAAAAGGTAGTAATTAATAATTTTTTTGGCATAAATGTTCACGAATTTTCATAAATTATAAATGCAACATATAAATAATTAGATAACATAAGTTATTAATAAGTAATCGCAAGTAATCTAGGCCGTCTTATCTATGGTAGGTCGACACTCACTTGAACGCCGGTACCGATACGAATGACGCTAAAAGTGAGAAGGAGTACGAGTAAACTCCCTCGCATATTTCAAGCGAGAAACGCCGGTAGGGCCCCTGGTCGAGATCTGTTATATGTCCCAACTCCCAGCACACGAGTAGTCTACGATCGGTACTAACATTTATTCATATTTAAAATTTTCATTATAATTTACTTGCTTTTTCATACTGAAATATGTAAATTTTCAAAAATCTACAAAAAGTGTTAAAAACTAGATTAAAATATTAAAATACTTTTTTTTCATATGGATACTCGAAAACCATTTTAACTACTCCCTGCAAGATAAAAACGACCCTTAACTCGCGTAAGGGAAAATAAAATAAAATCGTAATTGCTAATTTTTTTCACTTTTTTCAAAAAATCAAAAAACATCCCCAGATATTAAGTCAATTTAGTATATACAAATATAATATATATTTTTGAAAATATGTTTAAAAGTACCCTTTTTAAACTCCCTAAACATAAACGGCTATTTTAAGCGTTTTTTTTTCGATTTTCTCAAATATTCTCAAACTTTTGACATTTTCGTCATCTTGTAGCCCTCGTCGATATGCGTAATTTGACATCCTAAATATTCACGTAGCCTTTAAACTCACGATACCAGGGCGAATTCGCTGGAAATCGGAGACTATACTGAAGCGATCGAAAAGACATTTTCAATGTTTCTAAATAGTACCTACCTACCAATTTGGTATTTCAACACCAGAATAAATAATCACTAAATACATTGCTTGGATTCGCAACAGTATACTAAAGTTGACGTAGGTAGGAACTTTGTGTCTCTTTCAGAGCGGTTTCGGCAAATTTTCCCAACATTTTTCACTATACAGGGTGACTGGAAATTCGATCTATTTCTTGAGAGGGGTTAAAATACGAGAGGTTATTTGGAACAATTTAAGTCATATCAACTGGGTGTCGGAAATGAGCGGTTTCCGGGATATCGGTGTTTTATGCGGGTATGTATGAACGAAATGCACTATTTAAAGAAAGTAAAAAGTCGCTTGATGCGAAAATATGTTCTAGATAATATTTACATAAACAAATAAACAAACGTTTTTAACTGAAAAAGTAGTTTGAAATAGTGACATTTATACTAAACGCAACCGCGAGGACGAGACCGTGACTCGATCGAAAAAAATTAATAAATTAATGATGAAATAAAAGAAAAAGTTTTAAAAAACATAAAACTGACTTCCTAAAAAAAGTAGAACTAAAAAACTATTTAAAATAAAAATATAAAAACCGCCTTCAAAAATATATGAAATAAAAATAAAAAAAAAAAACAACCCTAGAGTTGAAGGCGGTGCTAAAAAGGCTACACAAATCACAAAGGATATCATCCACTCATGTTTTCTTTCATGCATCATTTTTGCTTGCTTTAGCTAGCACCGCCTTCCACTCTAGGGTTGGTTTTTTTTAGGTTTTTATTTCATATATTTTTGAAGGCGGTTTTTATATTTTTATTTTAAATAATTTTTTAGTTCTACTTTTTTTAGGAAGTCGGTTTTATGTTTTTTAAAACTTTTTCTTTTATTTCACAGTTTTTTTTAGTAATTTTTTGCTATTAATGTAATCGGCGGAATCGCTCGGCCTTCGGCCTCGCGATTCCGCCTCGCTTTCCAATCCGATCTTGACCCAATTAAAATAGGACCACGTCAGCCTCGATAGCTTAGTGGTGCAGACAGTCAACTGTCGCTATTGAATGTTAAGCAACGCTGGGTGCGGTCAGTACTTGGATGGGTGACCGCTGACCGTTGGAGGCTGACCGAGGTTCGGATTCCTCGTAAAACTGTAGGTCCCTTCCTTCCTAATCTTACTTGGTGGTAGGGTTTAACCCGCCCGGGTTGATACCACCGCAATGAATGAAACGTCGGTCGAAACGGCTATGTAAATAGTTTGTGTTTTCCGACCAGTTCAGTGTAGTCAGCACGATCAAAGGGGGAAGCACACTCAGTTTCAGCACTTAGTTCACCCGGTGTTATGGGCTAACATCACGGACGTTATAGGTGATGTAGCCAACCGTGTCAGTTTCCATAAAAAAAAACAACACCGTAACATTGCTTAAAAAAAATGTTAAATTTAGTAGAACGGACAGACATGCATTTGTTACAGAACCCTACATTCATTTTGCAGAACTTAGTAGAATGGACAGACATAAACGTGTTACGGAACCCTACTTTTATTATAAAATAACCGTCGGAGGACCTTGGTTGAAAGTTGGAAAATTTAGTTGAACGGACAGACATGCATTTGTTACGGAACCCTACATTTATTTTGAAATAAATGTTAAATTTTGTAGAACGGACAGACATGCATTTGTTACGGAACCCTACTTTTATTATAAAATAACCGTCGGAGGACCTTGGTTGAAAATTGTAAAATTTAGTAGAACGGACAGACATGCATTTGTTACGGAACCCTACATTCATTTTGATATAAATGTTAAATTTTGTAGAACGGACAGACATGCATTTGTTACGGAACCCTACATTCATTTTGCAGAACTTAGTATTTATCTAACCGTCTTTATCTTACCGAACGATGAACCCTGTTTCCCATTGCACAGGGAATCCTAAAATGGGAAACAGGGCACCACTAGAAATTACGTACAATTATAAGCAATAGTAATTTACTCTAGTTTAAGTTGTTCCTATCCTATGCATTGTATGTGATAACTCTTTATTTATACAATAAACGATTTCTTTCTTTCTTTCTTCTTTGTTTTAGTAGAATGGACAGACATAAACGTGTTACCGAACCCTGCTTAACAGTTGCACTCCGGGGTGCCGGCAGATCCCCTGCCACTCTAACTTAACCCTTAATGCAATGACTTAAGGTTTCATTTTAAAAATGACGCTGACGCGATGTCGCGATGTCGCGATGTCGCGAGTTATACATTTTTCACCCACCTAAAAAAGTGCCAAGCGCCGCTAAAGAAGTTTTCACTTCAAAAACCTCAGGGTTATCCCCTTTCAAATAAAAAAAAATAATTTTCAAAATCGGCCCACAATTGACGGACTAATCGCGTAACAAACATCCAAAAAAAGAAAACATACCGTCGAATTGAGAATCTCTTAGGTCTAAAGTAAATTGCTCGTGAAGACAAATGCAACGAGCCCAAACACGATGGGTTTATCATGTGTAGTTTAGGAGTTCCTATGGCCACCTTCTGTCTCCATCATCAGACCAGCTCGATGGTACTCGTACCATAATAAAGTACCTGGGCGACCGAGCTTCGCTCGGCGTCTACACCTATCTAGATAAACTTAAAAAAAATAACATTATCTAAATACTAAATTTCATTCAAATCGTTAGAGCCGTTTCCGAGAAACCCGTAAAGTAATAGGATTAAGCGCACCTGGCCGGTCGGAAAAGATAAAAAATTTCAAATTTAGAATATTCATGAAACAAGGGTCCGAATATGTATCACTAGTATATCGATTCATGTATTTTAACAGGACAGAGAAAATTTCAAAATATTATGTATTTAATATTTTTTAGCTCTTTTTTTTTTTTTTTTTAAATCGGTTTAATATTTTTTAAAACAGTTTTTATTTCATTCTTTTTAGTAATATTATTAGTAATATTACATAAAAAAGAATAATCGAAATCGAATAATCGAAATCGATTGAAGTGGTACAGAATTATTCGCCATATGTGTCAGACTGCAAATTGCTGAATAAGTCCACATCACAAAAGTTTTGCTGAAGGTAACCACACACCATACTAATTTATCAAACTGAAAATTGCCGAAAACGACCACATCACAAGTTTTGCTGAAGGTAACCACACACCATAGCATTATGTTGATTTTTCGAAAACCACTGAACCCATTTCGATAAAATTGAAATGGGACCACCTCGGAAGTATGACCTAACAAACAAAAAAAGAATTTTCTAAATCGGCCCTCAATTGACGGAGAAATCGCGTAACATACAAAAAAAATAAAAAATAAAAAAAAACATACAGACGAATTGAGAACCTCCTCCTTTTTTGGAAGTCGGTTAAAAATTTATAAAACACCTGATAATATGCCGCGCGTCACTCAAGATTTACTTGCCAACACAGACTGTTTTCCATCCATTTACGATTTCATTTCTTCAACAATTTGGCGATATATAATATAAATAACATGAAGAATATTAACAGACAAGGCGGTATGGTGTTCCACCTTTGCCTATCTCGAAGAGATAAATTAACTATAACAGACAAGGCTGCATGGTATAATACCTTTGCCTATCCCAAAAAAGAGATAAAAGCAACCTAAAAAGAAAATGTTTTTTTTTTCTGTAAAGTCGGTTTACCGACGATAGTTTTACGTGATAACGTCATAAAGTGGTCGCATCTTCTTTATATTAACCCTAACCTAATATTGAGGCGGCGCGGCGCTTGTCGTTTTTGTTACGTTTGTATTTCCGAAAATAATTCTTAAGTGGTTATAAAAAAAACTAAACACCCTAAAAAAATTTAAACACCGTAACATTGCTTAAAAAAGAAAAAAAAACCAAAAAAAAATTAAGGGATTCGAACCCATGGTCAAAAAATACAAATCCTACACTCTTACCACTGAGCCACGAAATCACATAAACGACCAAACGAATATCGGATTCCCTTGGTTCGCTTTCGGCTTGGGCCGATTGTGCCTCTCTATCGCTTGTTACGCGCTCTCGCTTGCACACACAGGCTCAGATGGAACGTGAAACTTTTTCGTGCGTGCAGCTGGTGTTCATCAATTTATAAGACGTGACGTTATCACGTCAAAAAATGAAGTCGTCCGGCTTTGACATCCGTATGTATGTGGTACCAATTTAATCGAGACGAATGATCGAGACGAGTTCGATTCTCGAAGTCGAATCTCGTCGACGATTTCTTCGTGACTGCCCCACTGCTCAACTGGACTGCTCAACTTCAAATAGTTGAGCAGTGGGGATTCCCCACTGCTCAACTCGGGATGCTCAACTGTGTATAGTTATTGAATGTTAAGCAACGCTGGGCGCGGTCAGTACTTGGATGGGTGACCGCTGACCGTTGGAGGCTGACCGAGGTTCGGATTCCTCGTAAAACTGTAGGTCCCTTCCCTCCTAATCTTACTTGGTGGTAGGGTTTAACCCGCCCGGGTTGGTACCACCGCACTGAATGAAACGTCGGTTGAAACGGCTATGTAAATAGTTTGTGTTTTCCGACCAGTTCAGTGTAGCCGGCACGATCAAAGGGGGAAGCACTGACATGGCACCTAGTTCACCCGGTGTTATGGGCTGACATCACGGACGTTGAAGGTGATGTAGCCAACCGTGTCAGTAAAGTTGAGCAATGGGTAATACCGACGACTCAACTCATAAATTGCTCAACTATTCATAGTTAAATAGTTGAAAATATATACATAGTTGAAAAGGGGGAGGAGTGGTATTACCCACTGCTGCCCTTTTTCCCAACAACTAAAATTCTCAACTATAGAAATTAGAAAATAAAAAAGTCTTTATATCTCTTACTTATTATACTTCAGCTAGTACTATGAAATCTTAATAACTAAAAACAAAAAAAAATTCTAACTGAAAACTAATTTTATTTCTTCCTTCTTATAATTAGCCTTTGTTTTCATTTGGTCAGATTTTCAAATCGCCAGACTTTCAAATGTTCAGATTTGGAATTCGTCGGAATTTCAAATGGACACATTTGGTACAATTAAACACATAATCTGAAATTAATATTTTACAAAATCTTTTTAATGATACCGCTGCTGGTCGAAACCTTATTGGTGACTTCATGTTTGTAAATGTTTCTTAATAACTTATATAAATTTATGGATACCTCCTTTCAATACCTGCTGCCCTGGTACTTTAGAACCGTTCCCAGTAGTCTTACCAAGTAGTCTTTCGGGTTTCAATTACGGTGACTGTATTCTGACCATTTGAATACTTTATCCGCTTCTTGCCCGTAGTACGGTTCGGTTGTCCGGTCAACCGGACTACGGGGAAAAAAATTTTTCCGTGGATATACAACAATTGACCAGTGTTTACAGTTTCAAAAATGAATAATAAATACTTACGGGGTCCGGTTGCCTTTTTTTTATGGAAACTGACACGGTTGGCTACATCACCTACAGCATCCGTGATGTCAGCCCATAAACACCGGGTGAAATAGGTGCCATGTCAGTGCTTCCCGTCGGTCGTGCCGGCTACACTAAACTGAACGGAAAATATGAACTATTACGCTCCTGCCCCATGGCTCAACTAGATTGCTCAACTGAGTTGAGCAATTGAGTGGGACATCAAGGGTATGCGAACATTTTTTTCTCCATAGCTCAACTACGGATAGCTCAACTTAGTTGAGCAGTCGGTCATCTTGTTGTATACCTAAACATTTTCCCTACTGCTCAACTGGTCTTCAGACACTGGCCACTTACAATAGCTCTACCACGACGAACGCGTTTCCCGCACTACCCATCTACCCTACTCACAATCCCAGGCATGACTGGCAGATAATTCCTTTAGGCTTTAAGTCCGCCTTTTGTTATTTTTTGTGCAATAAAGTATTCAAATGGTCAGAATACAGTCACCGTAATTAAAGTGGAAACCCGAAAGACTACTTGGTAAGACTACTGGGAATGGTTCTAAAGTACCAGGGCAGCAGAAATTTTAAGGAGGTTTCCATAATTTTATATACGTTATTAAGAAACATTTGCAAACATGAAGTCACCAATAAGATTTCGACCAGCGGGATTATTTAAAAGATTTTGTAAAATATTAATTTAAGATTATGTGTTTAATTGTACCAAATCTGACCACTTGCAATTCTGACGAATTGCAAATCTGACCATTTGAAAGTCTTGCGATTTGAAAATCTGACCAAATGACAACCAAGGCTAATCATAAGAAGGAAGAAATAAAATTAGTTTTTAGTTAGAAACATATTTTTTTTTATTTTTTTTTATGTGATCCGGTATAGGTGGCTGCGTCGGAGGGGCCAAAGCACATGCTCTAACCAGCCAATATCACCTCCGAGAAGGTAGGTGCCATACCGGAGACTTCCCTGGATTGCTGGCTATACTGGACTAGAGGAGAACACAACCGAGGTTGCTTGCGGCCATCTTACATCCAGTACGGTGGTACCAACCCAGTCGGCTAAAATTTGAGCCTACCACCTAGTAAGGGGCAAGGGAAGTTTTTTTTTGTTTTTAGTTATTAAGATTTCACAGTACTAACTGAAGTATAATAATTCAGAGATATGAAGAGTTTTTAATATATAATTTCTGTAGTTGAACATTTTAGTTGTGGGGAAAAGGGGGAGCAGTGGGTAATACCCACTGCTCCCCCTTTTCAACTATGTATGTATATATTTTCAACTATTCAACTATGAATAGTTGAGCAATTATTTATGAGTTGAGTCATCGGTATTACCCATTGCTCAACTATACACAGTTGAGCATCCCGAGTTGAGCAGTGGGGAATCCCCACTGCTCAACTATTCGGAGTTGAGCAGTCCAGTTGAGCAGTGGGGCAGTCACGAACTATTATGACCTTTTTGAGTTTAATTTTTTTTGTTATTGTTACTTTTTTTTTTATGGAAACTGACACGGTTGGCTACATCACCTACAACCATCCGAGATGTGAGCCCATAACACCGGGTGAACTAGGTGACGAATGTGGATAACCACTAATGTTCATTTAATTTAATTTAATTTCATAATATCTACATAATATATATATGTTACAACTGGCAACTAAAAATCTTAATTAAAAAAATTGTACGTATTCAGAAAACATTTGTATCCTGATCTGTAATATGGGGTTAAAGTATGAAATTGCCGTTTCCAACTGAAAAATAAAAAATTTTTTTTAGTATAAAATATAATTTATTTAATCAAAGTGTTTACCCTCGTTAACTATACATTTCTGCCATCTCATTGGGAGATCATTTAAACCTTTGCGATAGAACTCTGGGGAACTGGACTCCACAAACTGTGTGAAGGTACCTATTTTGTACTGCTTCCTGGGAACGGGAAGACAATATCTTTTCATGAAAAACATTTTCCAAATTGCGGGAAAAATGGTAGTCCGTTGGAGCGAGGTCCGGCGAATACGGATAATGATCGATGGTTTCTAACTGCAGGTCTTGTAGTGTTTTCTCGAGCAGTGTGAGGTCTTGCGTTATCTATCATGGAGCAATAATGGTGAAAATCGATTGACGACTCGGGGCTGTTTTTCTGCGAGTTTCGCCATCATTGTTCAGAGTTCTGCACAGTAGACATTGTGGGTATGGTAACGTCAAACAATGCCGCTAATTCCTTGGTAGCTTGACGCGGATCAGCTTCCACTATCACCTTCAATTCATCGTTATTTACCTTAGTGGTTGATCTTCCTCGTGGTTCATTCTTCAAGTTGAAGTTTCCACTGCGGAAGTGGTTAAACCAAAAACGCGCGGTGCGTTCGTTAGCCGTATCCTCTCCTACATCGTGCCTCTCCAAACACAGCATTGACATTACGAGCAGTTTTTGCTACGTCGAAACTCGTATTCTTCAATTCTGGCGATTAACCGATATAACTTCGGCTTATTTTGCCAATGTCAAGTCTTGAAAGATCCAACTCGTATTTTCGCCGCATCAATCTTCGTCTTCTTCTTTTCACCACGGACTAGTCTGTGATCTTCACTTTAAAAGCTGAGTGTAAAAACAATTTAACGTCAAGCAATCAAATGTCATATAGTTTTCGTAAAAATGTTTTACTCTGATTTATAGGTACTCTGATAATATGCAGGTTTAAATTTAATTCAAAGTGGCCAGTACGTTAAAACTGCATTTTTTTATTTAAACCTCTATTAATTAGTCTGTTGTTTCTGCTTGTCTGTTTTGTCCTGCATCCATTGCAGCTTCTCTTTATCGCTGGCCGCAGTGGCTCCTATGGCAACTGCAATTTCATAAAGCTTGACGTACCCGGCTCCATTGACCACAATCGACACGTTCCAGTGCTCCACACCATAGACAAGGGGAACTATTAACCTGTTGGGCATATCTAGTTTTACGCATTCTACCTTGTAAAACGGGTCTGGTTGCAGCTGCAAACAAAATAAGTTTGTGACAAATTTTATGTACTAACATTATTGAGTTAATGCAAACTACGTATTAATGTTTGAGAAAGGCTCTTTATACATGATACACTTGATTAATAGATCTTTGTAGTCAGTAACATGGTTAGTCTTGCTCTCAAGGTGTATTTTCCGAGGTATTTTCATTAAGCTGACTTTAGGATTTTAAATTTCGCTTGGATAAATTAAGCGTTCAATTCACAGTTGGATACGACTTCATTGGCAAACAATATATTGAGTTTATCTTGTTCGTTGTTCTTGAAATGATCGATACATCAATTTACAGCTATTTCGAATACAGACCGCTCCCAATCATAGGTCCCATGAAGAACTGTGGTAGTTGAATAATAAAAAAATATTGCCTTTGAGAAACATGAACAGCTTAAAGCTTAAAGCTCACATAATATAGAATCTAAAGCATTTAGATAATATAGTAAAAGGCCTAACATTGAGGAAGTAGTTGACTAGTCCATTGTAGTCAGACTTAATTTTGAAGATATCCTTGTAGTAGTGGAAGAGCACGACATTCTTGTTGAAGCAGGCTGGCCCAGCGCGATACACGCGACCAGACCACACGCCGTCCAGGTAGGCTTCTGTATTCAGAAGTCTGTAGCCTGAAGCAGTCATATTTACATTTCAGTTAACTAATTAGAACTCGTCACACATATGTTTAATGAGTCCTAAGTCACCTGCTGGAAATACGCCTCCTTAATACTTTTTTTATGGAAACTGACACGGTTGGCTACATCACCTACAACATCCGTGATGTCAGCCCATAACACCGGGTGAACTAGGTCCATGTCGGTGCTTTTCTTTATTTCATGTCGGCTACATTGAACTGAACGGAAAACTATTTACATAGCCGTTTCGACCGACGTTTCATTCAGTGCGGTGGTACCAACCCGGGAGGGTTGAGTCCTACCACCTAGTAAGGTAAGAAGGGAAGGTACCTACAGTATTACGTGGAATCCGAACCACGGTCAGCCTCCAACGGTCGAGCGGTCACCCATCCAAGTACTGACCGGCCCAATGTTGCTTAACAATCAGTAGCGACAGTCGACTGTCTGCACCACTGAGCTATCGAGGCTGACAAATTTCTGCAGTCCTACTTTAGCAGCCAATGATTACCATAAACCAATTATTATAAATGCTTTCTTCCTTTTCATGTACGAGTATTCGTATGAGTGGCTGAGATTGTTTATGATCTACACATATACATAAGACAATCAAAATTGCATACATTTCAGAAAAAAAAAAATTCTATGCTGAAAATAATTATTTCCACATTTTATAATTATTCTTTCCCCGATTATAGAATATTCAGCCTATACGACTTGTATGCATATGTAGCTATACCTGTTATACCTCTCCTGGCATACAAATCCACTGACACTGAGAGGTTCGTCGTTCGAGACATTAGTCGCGTCTCCCACCAAAACCAAACCACACAATTAGTTTCCAATACTACAGAACTAACCAAATGGGTCATCAGCAGCATCCTTGAGCGTATACTTTGGATCGACCCGTCCTGCCGTTGTATTCGTTATCCAATCGACGTAGGGCAGGACGCTCACAAATCGATTCGGTTCCGCACTGCTGGAGCGCCAGACGTTTGGGTCCGTGCAGAGAATTGGTTGCGACGTGAGCGCGACAAGAACCCACCATCCATTGGGAAGATGGGAGACCAGCGGGGCGCCACGTGACATGCCGCATCCCGATGTGCAGAGCGCGAGTGGCCAGTGGGATTCGGACACATTCTGATAATATAACAGAATTAGCTCACTTTAAGTATAATATATGACTACTTATGACAAGCATTATTATTTAATAAAGAACCGACAAGGGTGGCTCTGTCCAAAAGACGGATGAAGGACATTTTACAGAAACAATAAGTCGATTTGAGTGTTTCTTTTATATTTCACCATGAAAGAGACCACAAAAAAGTCTGAGAAATTTTTAGAAAGGCATGAATAAGTTGAATTTATAATTTTTTTATAATTACCCTAAACTTTTGGAGGCGGTTACACAGTTGTGTCGGTAAAATTTGAAGCTTCTGCGAGTACTTTGTCTCCTCATTCAACACTTGAGGAATTTCTGAAACATGTAACGGTAAGTTCAAATCAATTGTTTGGGCTGGGTTGTTACAACCGTACTGGATGTAAGATGGCCGCATGGCAGCCTCGGCTGTGTTCTCCTCTAGCCCTGTATAGTCAGCAATCCAAAGATAATTTTCCGGTTGTTGGCAGGTCGGAGCATGTGCTTTAACCCCTCTGATTAAGCCACTCATACCGGATTACATAAAAATTCATATGGCTTTTAATGTTTTGTTTGATTGTGACGATTATCTAAAAATATAACGTACTATTCTCGAAATCGATGACGAAGGTTGTAGCGTACTTCTTTTTTTCTTTCACAAAATCGAAAAACGGAAAACAAATTGGCACCATGTAATCTGGAAAATAAAACAATTTAAACAATATAATTTCTTTCTTTAACATAGTTTCTAGTATTGATTAATGATCTGCCAGCTGCTGCTCCCGATGTAAAGTGTTTAATATTCACGGATGACACCTGCACTGTGGTGAGCGGAGCGAATATCGCTGACCTGCGTACAAATCTGGAGCTGACGAGACGAGTAGTCTCACGCGCTGGTTTCGAGCAAATGGGATGATTCGTAATCTAGAAAAAAACAAATCTCATTCACTTCGGCCTTCGCGGTGCACACACTGAGTCGAACTCACTAGTTTGCGACGGAGTGTCCATTACCCAGGTAAACTGTGCGAAGTTGCTCGGGGTGATCATTGACTCTGGCCTTAAGTTTGACGAGCACATAAACACCCTATGCGACAAACTCTGCCGAGCGTCCTTCGCGCTGTCACTTTTGGTACCAACACTTGACTCAAAAGCCGTACGTATAACTGTACGTATACTACGGCTACTTCCACTCAGTAATGTCATACGGCATCGAATTGTGGGGCACTGCTGCCGAACGTGACAGGAGATGCAGAAACGTGCCGTGCGAATTCTTGCCGGTTGCGGCGGCCCCTCGGACACTCCGGCTCGTGAACTTATTTGAGCACTGAGCAAGAGAAACTGAGCACCCTTTTGTTGTTGACATTGGGCTTTTGAGAACGCATCGATTCTCAAAACGTTTCTTTGTCGCACCGCTAGCGTGTGGAACTGTCTCCCGGCGAATGTGTTTCTCGAATCCTTTAACCTGGGTGTCTTCAAACGTCGCATCAACGGGCTAGACAGCCTAGCAATAGTCCGCAAATCTGCTGGCATGGCGCCTCACTGAGCGTGGTTTCGCGAGGAGATGGGTTTTTGGCTCTATCGGCTTTACCATTGGTCTCTCGACACAGACACCCATGTTGGTTTACATAAAAAAATAATTATAATAATGCAAATTCTTACGCTACCCAGTGTGTACATCGCGGAGGTGGGCAAATTTTTTAGAAGAGAATATCAGCTGTTCGAAACCAGTGGAGCTAGTCACGTCTTCTTCACCAGAAACCGTGATAATCTCCGTCCTGTTGAACACATACTCGCCAGATCCGAAAGATCAGTATAATATGTAATTGGGCCAAAGTTTTACAACAAATAAAACCCGACATTAAAAACGCTGAATCATTCAACAGCTTTACTAGCAGACTGAAACGCTTTCTGGTGGAGAATTATTCGGTCGAGGAATTCCATAACTAACGACTTTTTATTTAAGATTTAGCCCACTCAACGAAGACCAAATAAGGCCGATTAGGGGAAATAATTCGTGTGAAAGCAAATTTTGGCACAGTTGTAGAGGAAAGTGTCTTGAACAACATACTAAAAGTACTGAAGGGTGGGGGTGAAGCTAAGGGGAGGGGGTGTGTGTAAAGGTCTTTTTTTAAATTTTTCATTAATAATTCAAAAACTACTGCCTCTAGCAAAAAAAAAATTTCTACTAAATAAATCTACTTACATGAAATTCTCTTGGGAGATTGGTCATAATTATTTTTTTTGTCATGTAGTTAATTATCAAAGATGTACTGAATAAACGTTCCATTTGGGATAGGCTCTTCCGTGTGGTGGATGGTGGAGAGCTCCAGCTGCTGGGCGTCGTAGTAAGAGGCACTCAATCCCAATTTTGAAAGAATGTCCACCAAGTTCTTTGATCCATATTTACGGTATATGAGCAGAGCGATGCTGGACAGAATTGGGGACACTAATTGTAATGTTTTATTTTATGTTATACCTAATGTGTATTAGGAGCTAAGCGCTTATTGGCTAGGCTTAAAAACAGCACCAATGTGTCCCTAGGCATAGGCACATTGAGCTGCGCCTAGGACATTTTCACCAAAGTGAATTGTAAAATATTATGTATAAGTAGTTTGTTTTTGTTTCTGTGTAAATTCACTATGTTGAAATAAATATTTTCTATTTTTCTATTTTCTATGTTTTCTATTTTCAAAATTGGGATTGAATGCCTTTTACTACGACGCCCAGCAGCTGGAGCTCTCCACCATCCACCACACGGAAGAGCCTATCCCAAATGGAACGTTTATTCAGTACATCTTTGATAATTCACTAGATTGACAAAAGAAAATTTTATGGCCAATCTCCCCCCCCTCATATCTCATTAATCACTGATCCCAGCTTAAAAGTATACACACCTTTTTATAGAGAATTTTATGTAGATTAATTTCGTGGAAGAACATTTTGCTAGAGGCAATAGTTTTTGAGTTATTAACGAAAAACTAAAAAAAAGGACCTTTACACCCCCCCCCCCCCCCCCCCCCCTCCCCTTAGCTCCACCCCCACCCTTCAGTACTTAGTAGTTAGTATCAGTAGTATGTTGTTCAGGACACTTTCCTCTACAACTGTGCCAAAATTCGCTTCCACACGAATTATTTCCTCTGACAACGAAGGCGTTGAGTGGGCTAATTCACCTAGATGGGTTAATTCACCTAGGTGCATTTGCAATACTTTTCGTAAATATTATTCACCTGGGTGCATTAAGTATGCTAAAAGTAAACTTTATTTGCCTAATTCACCTGGATGCATCAGGTCCACTTATTAGTAAATATTATTGACTCATTTATGTGGTCAATGTATTTTTATTAGTATGACAAAAAAATTAATTATTATTGTAAACTATTTTTAAGTATTATGAAAATCTGTAAAATTTATCATTAACCGACTTCCAAAAAAGGAGGAGGTTCTCAATTCGTCTGTATGTTTTTTTTTTTTATTTTTTTTTTTATTTTTATTTTTTTGTATGTTTGTAACACGATTTCTCCGTCAATTGAGGGCCGATTTAGAAAATTCTTTTTTTGTTAGTTAGGTCATACTTCCGAGGTGGTCCCATTTCAATTTTATCGAAATTGGTTCAGTGGTTTTCGAAAAATCAGCATAATACTATGGTGTGTGGTTACCTTCAGCAAAACTTGTGATGTGGTCGTTTTCGGCAATTTTCAGTTTGATAAATTAGTATGGTGTGTGGTTACCTTCAGCAAAACATTTGTGATGTGGACTTATTCAGCAATTTGCAGTCTGACACATATGGCGAATAATTCTGTACCACTTCAATCGATTTCGATTATTCGATTTCGATTATTCTTTTTTATGTAATATTACTAAAAAGAATGAAATAAAAACTGTTTTAAAAAATATTAAACCGATTTCCAAAAAACAAAAAAAAAAAAACTAAAAAGTATTAAATACCTAATATTTTGAAATTTTCTCTGTCCTGTTGAAATACATGAATCGATATACTAGTGATACATATTCGGACCCTTGTTTCATGAATATTCTAAATTTGAAATTTTTTTATCTTTTCCGACCGGCGTTTAATTTATTATGGTACCTGGCCAGTACCTACTGTACCGAGTACCATCGAGCTGGTTTGATGATGGAGACAGAAGGTGGCCATAGGAACTCCTAAACTACACATGATAAACCCATCGTGTTTGGGCTCGTTGCATTTGTCTTCACGAGAAATTTACTTTAGACCTAAAAGATTCTCAATTCGACGGTATGTTTTCTTTTTTTGGATGTTTGTTACGCGATTACTCCGTCAATTGTGGGCCGATTTTGAAAATTCTTTTTTTTTTTATTTGAAAGGGGATAACCCTGAGGTTTTTGAAGTGAAAACTTCTTTAGCGGCTCTTGGCACTTTTTTAGGTGGGTAAAAATGTATAACTCGCGACATCGCGTCAGCGTCATTTTTAAAATGAAACCTTAAGTCATTGCGTTAAGGGTTAAGTTAGAGTGGCACGGGATCTGCCGGCACTCCCGGAGTGCAACTGTTAAGTAGGGTTCCGTAACACGTTTATGTCTGTCCATTCTACTAAGTTCTGCAAAATGAATGTAGGGTTCCGTAACATATGCATGTCTATCCGTTCTACTAAATTTTACAATTTTCAACCAAGGTCCTCCGACGGTTATTTTATAATAAAAGTAGGCTTCCGTAACACGTTTATGTCTGTCCATTCTACTAAGTTCTGCAACATCACCTACAACGTCCGTGATGTCAGCCCATAACACCAGTGCCATGTCAGTGCTTCCCCCTTTGATCGTGCTGACTACACTGAACTGGTCGGAAAACACAAACTATTTACATAGCCGTTTCGACCGACGTTTAATTCAGTGCGGTGGTACCAACCCGGGAAGGTTAAACCCTACCACCAAGTAAAATTACGAGGGAAGGGACTTACAGTTTTACGAGGAATCCGAACCTTGGTCAGCCTCCAACGGTCAGCGGTCACCCATCTAAGTACTGACCGCACCCAGCGTTGCTTAAAATTCAATAGCGACAGTTGACTGTCTGCACCACTGAGCTATCGAAGCTGACGTGGTCCTATTTTAATTGGGTCAAGATCGGATTGGAAAGCGAGGCGGAATCGCGAGGCCGAAGGCCGAGCGATTCCGCCGAGTACATTAATAGCAAAAAATTACTAAAAAAAACTGTGAAATAAAAAAAAAGTTTTAAAAAACATAAAACCGACTTCCTAAAAAAAGTAAAACTAAAAAACTATTTAAAATAAAAATATAAAAACCGCCTTCAAAAATATATGAAATAAAAACCTAAAAAAAAAAACGAACCCTAGAGTTGAAGGCGGTGCTAAAGCAAGCAAAAATGATGCATGAAAGAAAACATGAGCGGATGATAATATCCTTTGTGATTTGTGTAGCCTTTTTAGCACCGCCTTCAACTCTAGGGTTCGTTTTTTTTTTTAGGTTTTTATTTCATATATTTTTGAAGGCGGTTTTTATATTTTTATTTTAAATAGTTTTTTAGTTTTACTTTTTTTAGGAAGTCGGTTTTATGTTTTTTAAAACTTTTTTTTTTTTGTGTAATATAGTTTGAAATTGTTTAAATTACCTATGTATATAGAAGCTATATCAATAAAATTTATATTCTATTCTATTCTATTCTATTCTATTCTATTCTTTGTTTCGTTAGTTCCATGGACAATAAGACTTATTGTCCATGGTTAGTTCATATTTGTACCATCACCACAATATAATTAAAATTTTAAAAATAAGCTGAAGACTTAAGGTTTTTCTCAATCGCATCCAAGTACCTATATTGATATATATGAACATATTATATTTGAAAATGCCCCTTTTTACCCGACTGCGCGACGCAAAGGAGGGTAATGTGTTTATCAGCCTATGTATGTATGTATGTATGTATGTATGTTTGTTCCTTTGTGGCACACTAGAGACCAAACGCGTGGGCCGATTTTGATGATTCTTACGTCAATCGATTTGTCTTAATCTTGCGAGTGCCACTAAAGACATGACAGTAATCAAAATTCAATATGGCGACAACTAGGTGCCATATTGTGAAAAAGAAAAATATTAAAGTTGACTATCTATGTTAAGTGGGGTATCGTTGAATAGGTATTTGAAAATGATCTCTAGGTTTTTCTTATCATTTTTCATTTCGAATGACCATTTAGGATCTATAACGATTTAAAGTTGGTTAGCAGCCATTCTCACTCTTATAATAATAGAACTGTGATAAAGTTCTTATTATACAGGATGCTCGGCATATCGGCCGACAAATTTTTTTTGTAGGTAAGTGGGGTCATTTGCAACGTTTTGACCTAACATACCTTTTGTCAGGTGTGACGTGGTATCGAGATACGATTTTTTTTTTCTTTATTTTTGAAAATTACCAAAATCCCAGCTTTAAACCCTTGTAACTTTTTTGTTCGTGTTTGTATCAGCACAAAATAAAATTTATTGAATTTTACTATGTATCCTTGTTTTAGTAAAAAAAATATTTGATGAAGTTAATACCATGAAAAGGACTTATGACCTCCCAAAGTTCCGAGAACGAGTAAAAAGATGACAGAATCTTAATTTCTTAATTCATTAAAAAAAAAAAACAACACCAATTGAGAGCGTCGTTTTCTTTAAAAAGTTTGCTAGTTTACGCCCTTTCCAAAGGTATACCACATTTTATACAAATCATTCACTATGTGATCAAAATTAGAGATAATTTGCAAGAGTCTAAACATTAATATTGGAGAATTGAACAAAGTGCCCGCGCGACCGGTACATGTTCTAAATTTGAAAATGCTCCGGAAAACGCTCTCAGTACGGGAAGCGACCACCGATAAGTAAGTGGTCCTGTTACAAAGTGCCCGTGTTGTCGTTCTATTCTGGTCTATGTCCCTAATTTTGACCACATAGTGAATTATTTGTATGACATTTGGTATACCGTTGGAAAGGGCGTAAACTAGCGAACTTTTTAAAAGAAAATGCTGTCAGTCTTTTTTTAAATGAATTAAGAAACTAAGATTCTGTCATATTTTTACTCGTTCTCGGGACTTTCGGAGGTCATAAGTCCTATTCAGAGCAGAGCAGTGCGGCTTGGGCCTGAACCCGAATAAAACCGTAATAGTTGTGCTGGGGACCAAGCACGCGATCAGTAAAATGATGCAATTCAGTCCATGTTTCAAGTTAAACAACGTTCCCATACCCATCGCGACATCGTCCAGGGATCTCGGCGTGTTGATTGACGGCGGGCTGAAATTTGAAGCCCACGTGGAGCAACTAATTCGCAGGTCATATGGAAAACTTAAAAGTCTGTACAAATTTCGGAACTGTGTCAGTGTGGAGGTTCGGAGACAGTTGGCTGAATCACTCGTTCTGTCCAACTTTAATTACTGCGACGTGGTTTTCGGTCCTTGCATCCTCGAGAGGACGGCCAAGCATATTCAGCGTGTCCAGAACTCGTGTGTGAGGTATTTCGAGCGGCCTAAGAGACGTGCTCGCATTACACCCATATTAAATAAACTGAGGACGCTGAATATGCGCAACCGCAGGCGCCTACACTTCTCGTGCCTAGTTCAAGCTGTGATTAAAAAAAACAGCCCAAAACACTGTACGATAAACTCACCTGGTTGGGAGATTCGCATTGCTACGGCACGAGATCTGTGGGTAAACTGCTGGAAGCTCCTAGGCACAGAGGCGCCGCATTTGAAGGTTCCTTCAAATATGCGGCAACGCGGTGTTGGAACCTCCTGAGGCTGAGGCCTCCTCTCAGAGAGATTACTAATTGTAATACATTCAAATGTAAATTGAGGAAATTTATATTTGACCAACAGTTAAAAATGTTATTGCTATAAAATCAAGTCCCTATGCCTCCAAAATGTATTATTATGACGTGCGGACCGACAGACGGACGGATGGATTGTTGTGTTTGTTATTGTGTTTTGTGTACTGTAACTTTAAGACTTCTTCTTCTCCTTTTTCTCTGGTTGTTATGAATATGTTTGTGTTAGGGTATATTAGAATATAATTTGTGTTGTGTACTTGGGCCTGACTTAAAATCAGCGTCCCTCTCACTGGCCCCTGGACTCGGTGGTGAGGGACAAAGGCTGTGTCAGGTCCAATTTGTCTTGTCCGTGTTGTGTTTTTATTGTATCTACTGTGTGTGTAGGTACTGGATGAGATAAATAATTTCATTTCATTTCATTTCATTTCATTTCATTTCATTTAATTTCATTTCATTTCATTTCATTTCATTTCATTTCATTTCATTTCATTTCATTTCATTTCATTTCATTTCATTTCATTTCATTTCATTTCATTTCATTTCATTTCATTTCATTTCATTTCATTTCATTTCACTTCACTTCATTTCATTTCATCTCTATTCATTGTATTAACTTCATCAAATGATATTTTTTCTAGAATAAGGATACATTATAAAATCCAATAAATTTTATTTCGTGCTGATACAATCATAAACGAAAAAGTTACAAGGGTTCAAGGCTGAGATTTTGGTAATTTTCAAAAATAAAGAAAACAAATCGTGTCTCGATACCACGTGACAATCATTAATAATAATCAATAAAATTATCAGTAGTTTAGACCACCGAAAGCTACTTAATAATCACCACGATATTAACTTTCTCAATGAAATGACAAGATTACGAAATTTACGGTCTTATAATCCCAACTAAAAAGTGTAAAATAAAAAAAGTTAATTTAAAAAATAAAAAAATCCGACTGCGTAAAAAATTAACTTTAAATAAAAACTGAAAAGAAAAAAAACAAGTCCAGTAGTCTAGAACTCTGTTAAGTAATATTGAATAACTACACCATTGAAATAGTTTCATGATCGATACACACATAGCGACTTTAACAGTCGGGACCCATTGACATTTTCCCAATAATGGGTCCCGACTGTTAAAGTCGCTATGTTCCGCATTAGAGTTTATTATTTGTTTTATTATATGTGTGTATCGATCATGAAACTATTTCAATGGTGTAGTTATTCAATATTACTTAACAGAGTTCTAGACT
Organism: Nematopogon swammerdamellus; assembly: GCA_946902875.1. Taxonomy (NCBI): domain Eukaryota; kingdom Metazoa; phylum Arthropoda; class Insecta; order Lepidoptera; family Adelidae; genus Nematopogon; species Nematopogon swammerdamellus. The sequence continues at coordinate 8,153,473 of OX336333.1, forward strand.
ACTGGACTTGTTTTTTTTCTTTTCAGTTTTTATTTAAAGTTAATTTTTTAAGCAGTCGGGTTTTTTTATTTTTTAAATTAACTTTTTTTATTTTACACTTTTTAGTTGGGATTATAAGACCGTAAATTTCGTAATCTTGTCATTTCATTGAGAAAGTTAATATCGTGGTGATTATTAAGTAGCTTTCGGTGGTCTAAACTACTGATAATTTTATTGATTATTATTAATGATTGTCACGTGGTATCGAGACACGATTTGTTTTCTTTATTTTTGAAAATTACCAAAATCTCAGCCTTGAACCCTTGTAACTTTTTCGTTTATGATTGTATCAGCACGAAATAAAATTTATTGGATTTTATAATGTATCCTTATTCTAGAAAAAATATCATTTGATGAAGTTAATACAATGAATAGAGATGAAATGAAATGAAGTGAAGTGAAATGAAATGAAATGAAATGAAATGAAATGAAATGAAATGAAATGAAATGAAATGAAATGAAATGAAATGAAATGAAATGAAATGAAATGAAATGAAATGAAATTATTTATCTCATCCAGTACCTACACACACAGTAGATACAATAAAAACACAACACGGACAAGACAAATTGGACCTGACACAGCCTTTGTCCCTCACCACCGAGTCCAGGGGCCAGTGAGAGGGACGCTGATTTTAAGTCAGGCCCAAGTACACAACACAAATTATATTCTAATATACCCTAACACAAACATATTCATAACAACCAGAGAAAAAGGAGAAGAAGAAGTCTTAAAGTTACAGTACACAAAACACAATAACAAACACAACAATCCATCCGTCCGTCTGTCGGTCCGCACGTCATAATAATACATTTTGGAGGCATAGGGACTTGATTTTATAGCAATAACATTTTTAACTGTTGGTCAAATATAAATTTCCTCAATTTACATTTGAATGTATTACAATTAGTAATCTCTCTGAGAGGAGGCCTCAGCCTCAGGAGGTTCCAACACCGCGTTGCCGCATATTTGAAGGAACCTTCAAATGCGGCGCCTCTGTGCCTAGGAGCTTCCAGCAGTTTACCCACAGATCTCGTGCCGTAGCAATGCGAATCTCCCAACCAGGTGAGTTTATCGTACAGTGTTTTGGGCTGTTTTTTTTAATCACAGCTTGAACTAGGCACGAGAAGTGTAGGCGCCTGCGGTTGCGCATATTCAGCGTCCTCAGTTTATTTAATATGGGTGTAATGCGAGCACGTCTCTTAGGCCGCTCGCAATACCTCACACACGAGTTCTGGACACGCTGAATATGCTTGGCCGTCCTCTCGAGGATGCAAGGACCGAAAACCACGTCGCAGTAATTAAAGTTGGACAGAACGAGTGATTCAGCCAACTGTCTCCGAACCTCCACACTGACACAGTTCCGAAATTTGTACAGACTTTTAAGTTTTCCATATGACCTGCGAATTAGTTGCTCCACGTGGGCTTCAAATTTCAGCCCGCCGTCAATCAACACGCCGAGATCCCTGGACGATGTCGCGATGGGTATGGGAACGTTGTTTAACTTGAAACATGGACTGAATTGCATCATTTTACTGATCGCGTGCTTGGTCCCCAGCACAACTATTACGGTTTTATTCGGGTTCAGGCCCAAGCCGCACTGCTCTGCTCTGAATAGGACTTATGACCTCCGAAAGTCCCGAGAACGAGTAAAAATATGACAGAATCTTAGTTTCTTAATTCATTTAAAAAAAGACTGACAGCATTTTCTTTTAAAAAGTTCGCTAGTTTACGCCCTTTCCAACGGTATACCAAATGTCATACAAATAATTCACTATGTGGTCAAAATTAGGGACATAGACCAGAATAGAACGACAACACGGGCACTTTGTAACAGGACCACTTACTTATCGGTGGTCGCTTCCCGTACTGAGAGCGTTTTCCGGAGCATTTTCAAATTTAGAACATGTACCGGTCGCGCGGGCACTTTGTTCAATTCTCCAATATTAATGTTTAGACTCTTGCAAATTATCTCTAATTTTGATCACATAGTGAATGATTTGTATAAAATGTGGTATACCTTTGGAAAGGGCGTAAACTAGCAAACTTTTTAAAGAAAACGACGCTCTCAATTGGTGTTGTTTTTTTTTTTAATGAATTAAGAAATTAAGATTCTGTCATCTTTTTACTCGTTCTCGGAACTTTGGGAGGTCATAAGTCCTTTTCATGGTATTAACTTCATCAAATATTTTTTTTACTAAAACAAGGATACATAGTAAAATTCAATAAATTTTATTTTGTGCTGATACAAACACGAACAAAAAAGTTACAAGGGTTTAAAGCTGGGATTTTGGTAATTTTCAAAAATAAAGAAAAAAAAAATCGTATCTCGATACCACGTCACACCTGACAAAAGGTATGTTAGGTCAAAACGTTGCAAATGACCCCACTTACCTACAAAAAAAATTTGTCGGCCGATATGCCGAGCATCCTGTATAATAAGAACTTTATCACAGTTCTATTATTATAAGAGTGAGAATGGCTGCTAACCAACTTTAAATCGTTATAGATCCTAAATGGTCATTCGAAATGAAAAATGATAAGAAAAACCTAGAGATCATTTTCAAATACCTATTCAACGATACCCCACTTAACATAGATAGTCAACTTTAATATTTTTCTTTTTCACAATATGGCACCTAGTTGTCGCCATATTGAATTTTGATTACTGTCATGTCTTTAGTGGCACTCGCAAGATTAAGACAAATCGATTGACGTAAGAATCATCAAAATCGGCCCACGCGTTTGGTCTCTAGTGTGCCACAAAGGAACAAACATACATACATACATACATACATACATAGGCTGATAAACACATTACCCTCCTTTGCGTCGCGCAGTCGGGTAATAAAAAGGATGCGATGTCAAACTATAGACCAATATCAATTATACCTGTGTTTTCCAAGGTGTTCGAGCTTGGTCTGTGCGACCGCATTTCAAAGTTTTTTGGTGATAATGAACTGCTCAACAAAGCCCAATTTGCTTACCAGAAGGGGCGCTCCACAATAGATGCAGTACGTGAGCTGCTTCACTCTGTATTAAAACAATTAGAGAGAGGAAGACATGTAGCAGTTCTACTGTGCGACTTGTCACGCGCTTTTGATCTCGTGGACCACCAACTGCTCCTGGCCAAGCTCGAGCACTACGGAATAAGAGGACCTTTTCTTGAGACAATCGCATCCTTTCTCGGAAGTCGTGTGCAGGTGACGGCGGTTGGCTCTGACGGTACTAGATCCGACCCGTGCACTGTGGGATCAATTTCTGTGCCGCAAGGCTCTGCCTGCGGCAACTACTTGTTTCTTGTATTGATTAATGATCTGCCAGCAGCTGCTCCAGATGTAAAGTTTCTAATATTCGCGGATGACACCTGCACTGTGGTGAGCGGAGCGAATATCGCTGACCTACGCACAAATCTGGAGCTGACGACGAGTAGTCTCACGCGCTGGTTTCGGGCAAATGGGATGATTCTTAATCTAGAAAAAACAAATCTCATCCACTTCGGCCTTCGCGGTGCACACACTGAGTCGATCTCACTAGTTTGTGACGGAGTGTCCATTCCCCAGGTGAGCTCTGCAAAGTTCCTCGGGGTGATCATTGACTCAGGCCTTAAGTTTGACGAGCACATAAACACCCTATGCGACAAACTCGGCCGAGCGTCCTTCGCGCTGTCACGTTTGGTACCAACACTTGACTCAAGAGCCGTACGTATGGCATACTACGGCTACTTCCACTCAGTAATGTCGTACGGCATCGAATTGTGGGGCACTGCTGCCGAACGTGACAGGGCGTTCAGGATGCAGAAACGTGCCGTTCGAATACTTGCTGGCGTCCCCTGGGACACTCCAGCACGTGAAATATTCATAAAAATGAAAATTCTTACGCTACCCAGTGTGTACATCGCGGAGGTGGCCAAGTTCGTTAGGAGAGGATCTCATTTGTTTGAAACCAGTGGAGCTAGTCATGTCTTTTCCACCCGAAACCGTGACAATCTCCGTCCTGTTGAACACAGACTCGCCAGATCTGAAAAATCGGTTTTTGTAATTGGGCCAAAGCTCTATAATAAAATAAACACAGAAATTAAAAATGCTGAATCATTCAACAGCTTTGTCGGCAGACTGAAGCGCTTTCTGGTGGAGAAGGCGTACTATTCGGTCGAGGAATTCCTTAACGAATGAGTTTCTGCTTGCTTTTATAGGTACCTAATGTATTATTGATGTGCACCTATTTGACTGGCGATTTTATGTCGCATTTATATTATTAATAATAATTTTAATTTGAATAGGATTTATTTATTATGTTTGAATTTTTTGAATTGAAATTGAATTGAATATCGTTAAATCCCACTATCAGAGCTATGTCTGAATGATGAAAATATAAGTATTAGGTTCAATTACAACAAAATAAAACATCTATATTGAGTCAATCTACAATAAAATACAAATTGTCTTAACTGTAATTAAATTAAAATAGAAACTAAAACTACCTATCAAATTAAAATTACCTAAACTAAAACAAAATAAAATTATCTATAAATAATATAATAATAATATAATTATCGTTAAATTGTATTTTATTTTGAAAATTGTAAAATTTTAAAATGTGTGAATGTGAGTTTGTGACTTGTATATGTTATATACCAATAAATATTCTATTCTATTCTATTCTATTCTTTGTTAGGTAGGTTTATTTCTTTAGTTATTATTAGTATTACTTTTTTATATTTTATGTAAATAAATAATTAAAATTTATTTGTATGTTTATATGATATATGAATTAAATATGAAGTGATAAGAATGCTCAGTACTATAGTTGTGTGGCATCGAGAGTACAGTTTCTAGCGCATCGTGTGTCAACAAATCGCGAGTCTTACGATTACCAAATTACTCAACATACTAGACTGTATCCTCTGCATCATCTTGACAACAGCGATGCTGTCTGGCGGTCTGTTGGCCTCGTCGAGGTACTCGGGATGTAAAATCACATCCACTATGGGCATCACGAGCTCTGCAGGGTGACACTCTACACCTGCCCGAGCGCTGTCCGTGGTAATGCCACACTCATCTTCATCGCGATCATAGTTCTTGAACACTACGTTCCCTCTGTAACATAATTTTGAATTGATTTACCCACAGACTAAATAGGGATACTTTACCCAAAGAGTTTGTCAAGAGTTTGTATTACGTCCACGATGTAGGAAAAGACGGTGAAGACTCTTTAGGCGATTGGTTAGCGACAGATTGAAGCCAAAAAAGACGACACTTACATAGGACGAAAAGTCATGTAGTGACGTCAAAGTCAAGGTTGGATGCGAGGTCACTAAAAATCATCGTACGCGAAGTCGAAAATGATGCTATTTGGTGAAAAATTATCGGACGCTGAACAAAATGATACAAATTGATTAAGGCGGGAATAGGGGTCAAATTGAGAAATAGGTCAACTTTAAAAAAAATTTAGAGTTATTGGAGAACATAAAAAATCTATAAAAATATATCTTATGCATTGGTCTTTAACAAAGTCTACGTTTACGTTTATTTTGGAAAAGGTGTTAAATAAATTTAAGAAAAAATTGGTTGTCTGTGAAGTCGGTTTACGGACAATAGTTTTACGTGATAACGTCATAAAGAAACACAGCTATAAGAATTGTACAATCGTACATTTGTCGATTTCTAGCCTCGATTACCTTACGATACGGCAATTACCGTACGTTTGGCAAACTGCCGCTTGGGCAGAGGACGTTTCCATGGTAACTTTGAATATCAACGTGAATATCAACGTGACTAAAACGTGACGTGACACGCTTTCGTACGTGCTGCCCGTGTTCATCAATTTATAAGACGTTATCACGTCAATAAGGTTATCATACTTTCAAATTGAATGTTCTGGAAAATTAGACATGTTTCAATACGAGACTTACACAAAAATGTACATAATTTTTGACGTGATAACGTCTTATAAATTGATGAACACGGGCAGCACGTACGAAAGCGTGCCACGTTGATAGTCACGTTGATATTCACGTTGATATTCAAAGTTACCATGGAAACGTCCTCGGCCCAAGCGGCAGTGTTGCCAAACGTACGATAATTGCCGTATCGTACGGTAATCGAGGCTAGAAATCGACAAATGTACGATTGTACAATTCTTATAGCTGTGTTTCTTTATGACGTTATCACGTAAAACTATCGTCCGTAAACCGACTTTACAGACAACCAATTTTTTTCTTAAAAATTCTGCCGAATTATTTTTGTCTTTTCATGTTTTATATATAACGCGTCACAATGATTAAATACCCGATTTTTTCGTACAAGCGGCAGATTTCGCCGCGCGGTCCGTGCGATCCTCGCCTCCCGCCAGTCCCGCGCGGGTCGTTGTGCTAGTCGGACGTACGTCGGTTCGCTCCGTAATCGCGATAGCGCTAAATCTTTGACGCACAAGCTCCAGCAAGAGATACGAAAATTGGCCCCAGTAGTAAAGTGGCGTGTAGCTCAGCGGGAACGGGCGTGCTTACGACCCGATAGGTCGTCGGTTCAAATCTTGAAGATAAACTTCAAGATTTGAATTGATCAAAGATTTGAGTTTATAACTTTTTTTATATATCATGGGCAAATGTATATATCGTGGGAAATTGGTAAGTTCGAGTCGAGCACGCGTAAAGAGGGTTCCGTAACATCCCGTTTTCTGTGAGAACTAGAAGGCTTAGGATTTTTTTTACGAAACTTTGTATATTGGTAGGTAGCGTATATCCCGGAGAATTTTTTTTTTAGTGGTCAAGTTCGAATCGTGCTCGCGTAAAGAGGGTTCCGTACCATCCCGTTTCCTGTGAGAACTAGAAACTTTGTCATGAACTTTTTTTTTGGTCATAACTCGAGAACCACTGGTGCCAAACCAATCGTGTCGGTACTCAAACTTCAGGTCTCGGTGAGATCTATCCATCTGTCACATGAACTTTTGTTTTGGTCATAACTCGAGAACCACTGGTGCTCGACCCATCGTGTTGGTACTCAAACTTCAGGTCTCGGTGAAATCTATCCATCTGTCACGTGAACTTTTGTTTTGGTGATAACTCGAGAACCACTGGTGCTAGACCCATCGTGTTGGTACTCAAACTTCAGGTCTCGGTGAGATCTATCCAATCTGTCACGTGAACTTTTGTTTTGGTCATAACTCGAGAACCACTGGTCCTAGACCCATCGTTGTTGGTACTCAAACTTCAGGTCTCGGTGAGACTTATCCATCTGTCGCATGAACTTTTGTTTTGGTCATAACTCGAGAACCACTGGTGCTAGACCCATCGTGTTGGTACTCAAACTTCAGGTCTCGGTGAGATCTATCCATCTGTCACGTGAACTTTTGTTTTGGTCATAACTCGAGAACCACTGGTGCTAGACCCATCGTGTTGGTACTCAAACTTCAGGTCTCGGTGAGATCTATCCATCTGTCACGTGAAATTTTGTTTTGGTCATAACTCGAGAACCA